>JAZBGX010001094.1:8478-21199 GCA_037414775.1 Zonitis immaculata | reverse complement strand
AACTCAATTTATTATAGTCAGCCAAATTGATATGAACTATACCCGTATACAGGGTAGACCGTCTTCGATTTTCCTGGTCTGTATATAACTCTAGTTCTAGTGGAGAATAAAGAAAAACACACTCGATAATCTATAAAGTGTGATATCTGGCGAATATTTTGACGTTAATACTTTCCGGAAAATGTGGAAAATATTATCAATTATTGAAAATTATATGAATTATATAAATTTTTCGTATTTCCCTGAAATCTAAAGAAACCGTTTTGTCGGCAAAATATTGTCTATAGATACAACACTTTCGATCACGGTCTTATAGACAGGTCTTGACACTAGTAGTAGTGGGGGTGAACTCTTACGTTGTAAGAATTTAGTTACTAAAATTGCCACAAGGAGCGTCATAGTAGAGGAGGCCAACTGTGCGCGAAAGAGACAACAGCAAAAACTTGTTGTTGTTGTTGTTGTTGTTGTCTCTTTCCCGCACAGTTGCCTCTTCTACTGTGACGCTCCTTGCGGCAATTTTATCAACTAAATTCTTACAACGCAAGAGTTTACCTCTACCAATGATAGTAAGATAGCAGTGTCAAGACCTGTCTATTTCCCCCCTCCCTCCACTAGAACCAGAGTTACAAGACCAGCGAAGTTTCTGACGGACCATCCGGTATACAGTATATGCAACAATATTATTATTATTATTATTACCGAGTAATATATTTTTTTTGTTATTGTTGTAACTGTATTATCCAATTTTTGCTTGTTTTCCAAATTGTTCAATAAAACACCTATATATGTATACATTCATATTATACCTATATATATGTAGATGTACAAAAATTGAAGTGCTAAAACGTGTCCGTTATAATACTTAAAATACCCCGTTTCATCCCCTATTTTATTTACAAAAAAAAAAAAACAAAAAAAAACTCACCACCAATACTCTAAACTGTTTCGGCACAACATATTTCATTTTATATTACACCTCCGATAATACATATAGAATTTAAATTTTTGTATACAGGATGGTCCACTAGAGGCTTCTCTGGCTCTAGCGAGACTCGAGATCTTCAAGTGCATTTTTCTTCTCTCTCCACTAGAACCAGAGTTCCTACAAGATGAGGAAAGCTTCTGGTGAACCATTCTGTATATATACCTTTCTTTGAGAATTTCATTATACCAGATGGTCCAGTACAAGCTTTCCTGATCTGTAACTGTTGTTCTAGTAGAGAAAATAGAAAACGCTCTGGATAATTTAAAGTGTGCTATCTAGAGAATATTTTGGTGGTAAAATGGTCGTTCTAGTTTTCCGGGAAATGTGGAAAATGTTCTCTAGATCTTCGAATGCGTTTTTTTTTTCTACTAAAACCGGAGATACAGCCAGACTAGGTAGGTCTAAGACTGTTATTGAAAATTAAATGAATATTAATTTCCCACATTTCCCTAATTCCTTGAAAAATCGATACTACAACACTAAAATGTTTTCTCGAGTACGCCTTTTATCTCCTCTATACTAAAGCAAATACTGGACCACCCTATATATCGGAAAATTGAGACATGATGTTTTTATAACATCGTCTTCAATATATGTTTTTCTTATTTTTTATTATTGTCATTGGAAATGTTCAAAACTTATAATTAAATGTGTCCCGTGAGAAATTTAACAAAAAATAAAAATAAGTGAAAGTATCGACTTTTTATTATTATTATTATTATTATTGTTATTATAGTCATTGTTGTTTAGAATTTAGAATAGTCATCGGAAATAGTATTTCAATTGTTTTACTGTTATATATTTATGACGAAGGAATAATAATAATAATAATAATGATAATAGTTTGTTTGTCGAAAGGATGTACGTATAAAACATTTGAATTTAGGGATTAATAGGGAATTTAGTTGGTATAATCTTGTATTTTAATTGGATTATTATAACTAAAATCTTGATTTTCTAATTCAGTTATTAGAATATTGCTGTATTTTGAATATACAGGGTTTTTTTAAAAGTAGTGCTTTTTACGAACACAGTAGACCACGAATAAAATTCTAAAACGAAAAGTCCTTTGAAAATTTCCCACCAAAAAGACCATCAATTGGTTATTAATTAAAATAAATACAGCCAATCAAAGAAGCGCTTGAAGAGAATGAGTAGAAGATTCGCACGCCCGCAGTGGTTGTGGAATTTTGTTTAAATAAAAATCCAAACGCTTTTTTGATTGGCTAGCTACTAAGTAATTGATGGTCTGAAAATTTCATTTCCACCTCATTAATTCCGTGAAAGATACAAAATTTTGAGCGGCCCTGTATATAGGTGGATTGTTTATCTACAATTATAGTCGGATTAATAAATCTTTACATTTACGTCATTTTTAGTTCCGCCAAGTTACGACAAAACTTTAATATACGCCACTATAAATTGAACTAGTAACAATATTGCGACACATGTCAAACTTGTGTCGTAACTTAAAGTTGACGTGAAAGTACGGATCAATTGATCTGACTATATGTAATAATAACGGTATTTATCTTCTCGCAATTGGCGGTGCATTGGAAAAATCAGGGGCATATATGCAATTTAATTTGACATTTGTTGATCTGTCTTTCAACAAAAAAAATAAATAAATAAGGTTAGAAGATTCACACCGCTATAACTACGAAGATACACCCGTTATAATGAACGTTTATATTGTTGTCTCTTATTATCATATTGCTATAGCTTTCTCTCTTGTTGTTGCAATTGAGTAATTATTTTGGGGCAGTAAAATTTAGGAATAAAACCACACACCGGCACACTAAACAGCCTGATTTCGATAGCCAAAAATTCCTTATTCCAAAACTAAACCTTCATAGGTATGGTCTCGCAGATCAAATTCCGAACGCGATCAGAACGGATTATGAAAAAACAAAATAATTGATATCGTTTTTAATTGAGATTATATAAAGGGTGGTGTACCAGAGACTTTCCTGGTCTTGTAATTCTGGCTCTGGTGGGTGCCAACAAAAAAAATAGCGGACGTTGAAATAATTTCCCAAACTTTTTTAGATCTTCGAGTCCGTTTTTTTTTTCCTACAAGGCCAGGAAATCCTCTGATGGAGCAGCCTGTATAAAAAGCGTCTATATGGCGTCCTTACAATCAAATCCGCTACTGCCGGTATATATTGAAAATTTAGGAATTTCGAAATAATTTTTTTCGACACAACATTTCAACGTCATTATTATATCCTAATGGTATACAATTTCCCTTCAATAATGTGTGTCTCTCCATAAATGTGTGTTAGTTCTTCCCCCACAATAAAGGACATTATCACCATTTAGAAAGAATTTCATTCTCGTTTTCTTTTTTCTTTTTTTTTTCAATGCCTCTTATTCACTCAATGTTTATATTTGAACAGGCATTTAATTCTCTCTTTAAGGATTTTCTTTGATTTTCCCCAGTTTTCTTTTTACTTTTTATTATTGAAATCATAAAAATAGAAAGTTGAATACTTATCTTTACTGATATTAAGAGTGGTGGGTGGTTTTAAATTTAAAAAAAAAAACAAAAAACGTAGGATCTATTTAATACAACCCTCTATGGGGCTTAAAATATGATCGACATCCATACACGTGATCACGACAACAGACCGGCGGTATCGACTTGAATTAAAAATCGGTTTAAAAATCAAACGAATATCAAATTATTATTAGAATAAATAAATAAATAAATAGCACAACTTTTTGTTTTAAAATAAATAAACAGAAGAAAATCACAACATACTCACTCAAAACTAGTCAAAATATAATACAATTCATTCAACCACTATCATTTGTTTTCTCTGTTACTATAGTGATGCAGTTTCAGATTTATCCAGTACCGGACATAAAAGATATTATTATGTATATAAATAATGATAACAATTTTCTATCTTTGTTATTTGAATAAAATACCGAACTATGTTTAAAATTTTTAGACATTTTCGTAAATTTTTAAGAGAGAGAGAGAGAGAGAGCAGTAGGTCTCCAACTAAACGAAACAACAACAACAACAGTTCGGAAAACAGTTGAACATCTGCTGTTCCTATAACTTGTACGTGTTTTCAAAGATATAATTGTGTGTCGTAGAAATACAATGGTTCACCCTGTATTTTTTTTTTTCATAAATATTTAGGTACAGAACACACACAACGTACTTTAACGCACGTACTTGGTGCGTTGTCTCTCTCTTTATATAAATGCGAACGTGATCACAAATATCTCTATCTCGCCCGTATTTATATAAAGTGCGACAACGGACTCAATATACGTGCGTAAAAGTACGTTGCGTGTGTCCCGGCCTTTAGATTTCAAATCTTTCCATCATTTTTGACTAATGATACTTGGAAATAGCTCCAATGGATTGTATCAAACTTGATCATAAATCATTTTTCAATTTTTGTATGATGATGATGATGATGGTGGTGGTGGTGGTGGTGGTGAAGAAAAAACCGCACACCGCGCACCGCTAATGAAGCGTCAAATTTTCTTATCTGAAACAACAATTCATTATTAAATCAAACGGCGATATAAACGTGTTCGTTCTTACAAACATAGAAGAGATTTGTTTTGTTTTTTTTTTCACCATGTAACTTATAAAAGGAAAAAAAAATGAACGATCAATAATGTAACACGACGTTTCCGGAAACTTCAAACGAACAATGAAAGGCCCTTTTTACCCTTGTCGCTTTCTATCTATCTCTTTCTTTATTTATTTGGTAATATAGTTTTCTAGCGGTTGGTAATTGGAAAAATTTTTTTTAAAAAATTTTTGAATTTTCCCAAAAACAAAAGCAAAACGATAAAGATGGGTTTAATGTAGACGGAAGAGGATGGATAAAGACGACATAATCGATCAGCTGACTCCCTTTTCCAGGCCACTGACCTACTATCGGTCTCTCCATCTCGCTCCCTCTTTCATATATCTATACATGTATAGACAATAATATTTTCGAAAAATTTGGGGTGATTTTTTATTTCGTTATAAATCTGGTAATAAAAGTACAACTATTCTCATATAATAGTTTTAATGTTGGTAATAGTGGGAGAATATGCAAAATACACCACTCTACCAGATTAACTCCTGTTGTATTTTAAGAATCGTTCAAGGGTATTCCAGGCGTTCTAACAGGGGTGGATATTTGAGAATAAAACGAATGTCTGCTCTTATATAACGGCCGGTTTTTTTTCTTCTAATTACCGTTGTCACAAATTTTAATTATATTTTATTATGATTGCCGGGAAGTATAGTTTGGAAAAAATACAGGAAATTGAATCAAGCCATCAATCGTTCATATTGTCAACTTTGAAATAATAATTGCCTGATGGTAAGTTAGGCGGCTGTTGGGCAAAAATCAATAACCAATTTATATACATATTGACAACAAAATCATCCCCTATTTTTCTATACATTCATTTTTTTTTTTTTTGATGATAGATTGTCCCCATATTTTGGTAGGTACCTCTATATAGCAAATAGGACCAGGTGGATGGTTTATTTTGATAATAATAGAGCAAAAGGGTTGAATTTATGTATATATATATATATAGGCTTGGAATTTTACTCTCAAAAATAAGGGTTTTGCATTATATTTCGTGCTCACTATGTTTATGTGAAATACGGGGTGTGGTATAATTAAAATGTATATTTGTTTTTCTCCATCTGAATATTTGATGTTATATGTCGTATAATTTCTATGGTTCGTTACTTTTATTTAAAATATACAGACACAAAATGAATACAAGAGGCTTTTTTTTTAACAAAAAACAAAACAACGAAAAACTCATTAGGCAATTGGATTCAAATCCGACTTTATCTCCCTTTCGCTATACAGGACTCGTACTCATAAAAATACTTTTTGCCTCATTTAATTATCACACAGCAATGGTGATTGTTGTGTTTTGTTTTGTTTTTTTTGGATGTCGAGACTAGTTGAGAGATTAAAGGGAGGTTCCTTGGAACATACAAAATGAAGCCCCCCTTATATATAATGACGGCCATTTTTAATGATCGATTCGTTGTTGTATATATGTATATATAGAATAAAATGGGTAAGGGCATGACGGATGGATTCTCCCCTATTTTAATGTGTATATATGCCACAGCCATGATGATTATTATAGTATAGCGTGTGTTCGATTCTCGGTCCACCCTTATAGTTGGCACCCCTCCTGTCGTCTTCTGAACCCTCTGACAATAACACAAAAATCGTAATAATAATTTACAAAAAAAAAAAAATATAGAACCATATGGTCACATTTTAGTCCAAAAACATGTCAAGTCACCATTACTTGTACCATCATTCAAATTCGAGAAAAGAAAAAAAAAACTACCTGGAATAGTTGTCATCTTTTGTTTGCCTTAGCATGTGGTCCAGTGCGACCGACGATTGCTTGGATGACTTTATTATTATTATTATTCTCCCTTTGTACTCTTATCATTTGGAATCATCTTAGTCTTTGGAATTTACGCTTGAATTTACGTATTATTTGGTGATAACAAGACGTTGAGTTATTATTATCAGAAAGATCAAAGATGATGATGATGATGGTGGTGGTGGTGGTGGTGATGGGTATGATGGGGTTTTTCTTCTTAGTCCTCTATCGAAATTTAATTAAATTTTTGGAAAATTTGTGTATTTTGTAAAGCAACAGGAAATCGAATATTATATCTATACAATTGAAGAGAGAGAGAGAGAGAGAGAAAGCATTGTAGTTGATAGATAAAGATGGAACGATGGAACGAAGGGTATAAGCCTGCCCTTGGGAAATACGTCATGTGTTGTGTGTATTTTCGTCGTCTATATATGTATTACTGAACTTTTGTGTATAGGGGTCGATTTTGAATGTCATGCAATCCGTATACATACGAATTTTATTAAAAAAAAAAAAAAAACTATATTACGTTAATCTTTGCTATATTTATATATAGCGAGTCTCGATATTGCAACATATTCCATGTTATATCAAAGAACACCTGTAGTGCTGCCGTCTGGCCACCTGTCTGTTATCCTCTTGAATCGCGAACTGATTACGTCACTGCGATTTGCAATTACGTCGACTACTGTTATTGTTAGTCGCGGAATGGTAGTGGTGGTGGTAAATGGTGTATCTATTTATGTATATGGATGTATATTCCGTTTTCTGCCAACATTGAACGTTGTTGATTGGATGATGTGCCGCCTCCAGCGTCGATCGATAACGCACGCATCACAACGACTACGGCAACGACGACAACGTTCCTCTCTAGGAATGCAATATCCTCTTTATCCACGACATGGAAAAGGACCAATAATCATCGATACAACATACCATATCAGTTGAATAAGGATAGATAGATAGATAGAAATTCTATATATTTTAAGGGGGATGTATTCGACGTTGTGAAAACATCGACCCTTATATAAAACGAAAAACGGAGACATAAATGTCTACGTTATTATTATTATTATTATTATTATTATTATTTGTTGAAGGGAAGAGATAGAGAGAGAGAGAGTGAATAGTACATGCGTATTGTGTGTGTAAATCTCTAAAACAAATGAATGTATAAATATTGAGTATAGATTGTTTTGCGTACATATATCGATTGGTAAAAATGAAGGGTATGTATAATATACGTGTACTGGATTATGTAATGGTGGTGGTGTACGTAAGGGTTGGCCTATATCTCGCCAGCCCTTATTGTCTATTTGCATCCATTTGTTATTGTCTAGAAATCCAGGAGGGAATTGAAGGGATTCCAGACCTAAAACTTTAGGGTAATTTGAATAACAATAACAATCCCTTTATGGTAAAGTTATTAATTCAAATATCATCTCAATAAATTTTTCGAGATTCTTCCATCCAACAATAAATTCCAAACTATTATTTTTTCTTTTTCTTCTAAATTGTACGAACCTATGTAATTTGTCTTAATCAACTGAAATAACAAACGAGCACGACATCAAAGTAACGACGACGCAACTGGAAACCGTCCCCTATTATACAAATAAGTGCAACAAAGATGAATTTCTGAAAGAAAAAAACAAGAGAGAGAGCGAGCGAGAGTAATAAGAGTTGAGTGGGTGAAAAGAGATGAGTGATAGCATCGTTTTCCTAGAATCACTCTTGTGGAAGTTGGATATATGGCGATAATCTTATAGAACAGTGGTGGTATATAATGTGAGTGGTGGTGGAAGTGGTGGCGGTGCGGCATATAGTATCACACACAGGAGGCGGTGATTGATGCTTCTGTTAATGACGCTGCGCGGTCCATTAAAGGGAACACCAACAGCATTACGACAAGACCCAACTATACATATGTATACCTATTGTTGTATTATATCTATATATATATATACAAAAAAATAATGATGATGATGATGATGATGATGGTAACGAACGTTTTATTTAAAAAATAACAATAGTAACCGGAAAATTACTATCTAGACACCTAATTTTCTTTTAATCAAGACTTGTTTTTGAAAAGGGATGAAAATGTATAATTATATAGAGACTTTATGGAATATATGAATCTAAATTACTAATTAATAGGAAAATTTGCATATCTTTGCTTCGGAAAATTGTAAAGAAAACTCTAAAACAATAATTGCATTCGAATTCTATTGTTTTCTTTATGTTTCTGTGGAATTTTAAGCATACAATCAAAGTAACCCATGACTTATTATTGTCTATTGTATTATATATATAGAAATATAGACGACTTGCAGATGTTTTTCTATAAATATCTAAATAAATAATAGAATTATTATTATTATTATTAATAAATGTCGGAAATCTATTTCCATTCAAGTCTGCTTTCAATGTAGAATTGAAGTCACCTCAAAATCAAGCAATCGATCAATCAATCATTCACAAATGATGCCTACTCTGTTTTCAAAATAATATATTTATTAAAATAATAATTTAGTTTATCTAGATATCGTATCGATCAATTTTTTTTATTGGAAACAACTGATGCCGTTTGTTTGCTGATTCTTTCTTTTTTTTTTTCTGTCAAATAATTCAAAGCCATCTTTGATTTCATGTTGTCCTGGTAGATGTTCATAATGAACGCCATGACGGTATCTTTTTCTATCTCTTTTTCACTGTTATATTTATAAAATAGATAAATTTCTTGAAAAGTTGAATAAAATTGTTTGTTTGGTGGTGGTGCTTTTTCGAAAGTATGGTCGCCCGTTCATATTTCTTTTCTTACAACATGTTTCCTATCGTGGCTACGAAACGTCCGACACATATATTTACATAAAATGAAACGAGATGGCTATATTTGGAACTATTGTACACGTTATTGTTTGTCTTTGTTGCTCCCTATTGGGATATTCGTTTGTTTCTTCCCCTTTTCAACTTCCCCCTTCTATATATATTTGTATAATATAAATACATATCTATCCCAAATATTATAGATATACTTTTACTCCCCTTTTGTAGGAATATTTCTATAGTTAGCGTCATTTTCAAAATTGACGAACCAATCAGATAGCGGGTAGGGAAATGTTTACCCTCATTGGAGGAGTGAAGGACAACCAGTTTGGTCCTTTCGTGTTTTGTTAGCGGCGCAGTCGCATGTTGAATATCAGAAGAGATGGAGTGTTGTTGTTATGTAGTATAGGAAGTGTTGTGTATGGTGTCTTTACTAACTGAATAAAAGCCTCATATTCTCAATTATTGGAGGAAAAAACAGTGCAAAACGATAATAATAATTATTATTATTTAATGTGGCGATCTGTTTTTGTTTTTGGGAATTTTTTCGTTATTTCTTAGCACGATTCTTTATTACATTTTATTTTAATTTTAATTTTTTTTTATACGTGACATGGAACGTAGAGGTTTTGGTTTTTATACGAAAAGGTCAGTTTTATTTTAGCCAATTCTTTTATTTCCACATCCTAACCTTACATTTCCAATACATTATTATCATTATTATTATTTAATAGTTATTTATTAAATAAAAAAAAAAACAACAAGTGTTGAGATAATGGAAAAACGAGTTTTCTACGAACCCTCTTGAAAATGGTACGTTTTAATGTTATATTGGCCTTCATATTGAATTTTGCATTCAAAATGGCGGACTATATTTGTTGTTTTGTTTTGTTGTTTTTTTTCTGGTTGGAACATACTATTATCCTTGTTACTCTATTGAAATACTAATATGTTTGTCTCTAGTATAAATTTTTTAGGTTAATATTTTTCAAATTGTCGCGCTTTTCATCAATCTGTGGTAATAAAACAATTGAAATAGAAACTATTACATTATAATTATATATCTGCCGTACTATTTTTTTTTTATATATAATTCTAGTTATTATAAATGCAGATTGTTATTGCAATTTTCTACCGGTTGTGCATGTATGTACTTATTACAGTAAGTCATGCATCTGCATATAATATAAATATGTATGAGTGAAACAGCTATATAGGAGAAAAAAATTAGAAAGAGATGTATATAATAAGAGAGAGACTTGTATATTTGCCACACGCTATATCATCAAGCGGTATATCGTACTTTAATAATATTGGTTGGCTGTTGTAAATATACCAATCTAATACAGTTGTTCCCCTTTAAAACAGTATTATTTTCGCTTACCGTTTGAGAACCGTTTGGATTGTATATCGGCTGGCCGGCGCTTGCTTGATTAACTGTACGTTTATGTAGTAATTCCGGAAGGCGGCTCTTTGTTTTTTTTCCTTCTGTATAACCGGAAATAGGATTTCTATATTGGAAAAAAATTACGAATAAGTCCAAAAAGATTGATTATGTTATACGTATTCGTTTTGGTTATTATTTGGAATATAATGTCTGAAGGGGGGCTATTGTTAGGGCCGCCGACGCTACTATATGGGAGGAAAAATGCAAGGGACCTACAAAGAGTAGGAGGGAAAATTCATAATCAAGGGTTGGATTAAATGGGCCATTGCGATTTTTGTTCTATAGAGAATTTTCTATTTCTATATATAGTGTTTTGTTTTTTTTTAACAATTTTTGATATTATTTAGATTAGGGGAAAATTTATAAATTATTTATGTTGGTAACGTTATTGTACAATATATTCTCAATAGGTGGTCCAAATATACGTTCTATTCGAGGAAATGGGATCAAATTTCCATTGTCTGTGGCGGTGTCAACGACAGAGTGCGCGGGTATAAAATGTAAAATACCATCTGGATGTTCCACTTATATAACCCCAATCCCACTATTCACACCCTATTAGATTTAAAAACAAAATTTCGACCAAAATTGGATTAAGCTTTCAGATATAGGTATATCCCTTTAGTGCGGATTCGAAATGTAAAAGTTTTCGTCTTGTTTGTATTTTGGATGGTTGTTTTAAATATAAAACCACTAAAATTCGCACTAGCTCCCAAAGGGGATTTTCCCAACACTATATAGTAGATACGGCAAACTCCCAACTACCACTATCACCGGGTGCGACCGACAGGAAAATTACGACATTCAACTATGTACATATATACTATTGCCGACTTGTATAGCAATACGAACAAGGATGGAATAATTTTTGGAATTTATGTATATAGAATAGAGATGGGAATTTTAGGGTTTCACAACGAAATATGTATGGCATTACTGACACGCTAGAATGATAATAATGAACGAGGAGGGTTGGAATAATCTCTAAAGGGATATTATATATTTTTGACAGTTTTACAAATAAAATATTTATCAACATTTTTTATTTTTTTTTTGGGGAAATTCTTTATTTCGACTAGACGACAGCAGCAGGTAGAAATGATTCTTTCTCATAAAAATATGACTTGACTTTCGCTCTTGGCTCAAATTCAATTCGAAAACTTGTTGTTGTTGTTGTTGTTGTTGCTATATATTACCTTGGCTTTAAATTCTATATTTCCAGTTTTTTTTTGATTTATTAGTAGTTTCATTGTTGATAAGAGGTTGACAGGAGGCCGACATCACAAGTGAAAGGGCCAAGTTTCGTTTATTATCAGGATTTTTATAAATATATGCGGAAATGTTGTTGTGGAGTTGTGAATTCGTAACGACAAAAGGCAAAACCACAAAATTTCTTTTATAATTAATTCAAAAACAACATCAATTCAAATCACGATTCTCTATTCAATATATATATATATATATTTTTTTTTTTTTTCCATTTCCTGATATAGGGTTGTTGTGGTAACAAAAGAAATCCAGACACGTCCCACTATTGACCACCAATCTAATTTAAAATAAATAACATTGATGCATGATAAGCAGAGACACGATTCAATAATAATAATAATAAGAAAAATGTAGATAGGAGGAGAGGAAAAATGTAAGGGGATTGTGATTCCCGCGAGGCAAAGTGTCCCGTAATTGCATTTTCTTTAAGAAAAGAAGATGTTCATCATTCGCCTACGGATACCGAATATTAATATAAGGGTGTGTCTTTTTAATGCCTATCCTCTCTCTCTCTCTCTCTATGTATAGAAATACATAACTATAAAAATCGTAATATTAATTTATTTGATTAATTTTTCTATTACGTTCAATATGAAAATACAACAGATGTTTTGAATTGGTTTCGGTTTGGGACATTTGTTTTTCGTAGGTTTATTCGAAATTTCCGATATAATAATAGTAAAGTCTTTTATTTTTATTAGTCCCAAATGTATAATTTTACAATGGGAGTTTTATCAAAGTTTGGAGATTTTTGTTTTTATTTTATGTTATTTTTATTGTTGTTGGGTTGTTTTAGA
>JAZBGX010001093.1:3398-17724 GCA_037414775.1 Zonitis immaculata | reverse complement strand
TTGCAAACGTCTCAATTTCCTTTCGTTATCATTTAGAATTGTTCGTTTTATTGGACGATTCGTTTTCGGTGTTATCAATTGATCAGTTTGTGTTGATTGGTAATTATTTGATTTCTGTTCAATTTTAACATTCGAATTTGATTCGGTTTTATTTACTTGTGAATTTTCATAAACCATTGTCGACATTATCGGTGTTATAGTTGAATTTAAAGCAATCTTCGTTCCACTATACGATCTTGAAGTTGTAATTGGTGACGTATTTAAAGTTGAAGTTTCTGTCGATACGAAATTAATAATGTCATTTATAACAGACGTTGCAATACCACTTGGATCAATTGAATTATTACTACATGTAGTAGTTGATGTTATACGATTTCTATACAATTTCTTCCAAATTTTCGATTGATCTATTATTGTTGATGTTGATGGTTGTGGTGGTAAATTTGTATTTAAACTTTTAAGAATTGTCGTCGTTTTATTTAATGTTTCTTGTAATGAATTCGATATAGATGGTAATAGTTTTATTGGTAAATTTATATTGTTGTTGTTGTTATTATTAGTTGTTGCTTGTTGTAAACGTTTTAGTCGATTCCGTCGTCGTTTTGCTGATTTCGATAATACTTGTGATTTTGTTGTAATTTGATTTGTTTGATCATTTTTTAGATTATTCGGTGTTTTCATCTTTAGTTTTGCTATCACCAAATAATAATAATACTGAAACAAAATGTGTTATCAAAAAGAAAATTGCAATTCAAAAGGTAACAAGACTTTTAAGAAATTATACATTTAACCTACTAATCTGTATAAACAAACTACTAAATATTAAATTTCCAAAATAAAAATATATATCAATCAATTAAATTGAATTAATTGATAATTAACGATTATTAATGCAATCAAGTAATGCGATAATTATTTAAACAAAAAAAAAGTCATCAAATCCAATAAAATTGAAATGGTGCAAATGAACTACTAAGTATGTTTACATAGTTTATGATAAAACAATACCAAATTAATATACAAGGTGTCGCATAATGAATAGTCAGTAGAATAAAATAGTATTTTAGCATATTATACTGTTGATGGCAATACGGATGGAATTTATTCTATTAAAGTAACTTTTGTATTGATTGTTTTAATTAATTGATGGATGATATAAACGAATTGAAGATAATGGCTGCGATAATCATAATTTTGGAACACATTTATTTCACCTCCTAGCAGTAGATGCCTACGTCACTATATCGTAATATCAAACAAGTAAGCGGCACATTACATTGACATAATTATGTCAGTTTACTGTTGCATTTGTTTAGTGGTTGCGCCTGTCAACCATATAGTTTCGTTTAGCAAAATACGAACTATATAGAGCAATGCACTCTGCGAATTTATTTGTATTCAATATAGCGTTGTTTAAGAAATTCGTATGCGACAATAATTGAGTAACACTGAAAAGTTCTGCTAATTGATCCAGCCACAGTTTTAGAAAACCTTGACTATAACTTCACATATCGAATTTCTAACCTTATATACTTTTCCAACCACAATACCGAACGTACGGGTATTGTAGAAAATTTTTTGTCGACTACTGTATTAGACAATATATAAGTGACATTCTGAGATGCACCTATAAGTTTTTGTTTGAGAATCCCTGATCTATATATTATTTGACAGTTGACATGCGTCTAGAAGGCGTCTGTGCTATCGAGTGTAGCGGTACTTCTACCATAGAATAAGGACGTACATAGAAGCTCACAAGTCCACATTTTTGCGTGGCCTCAAGATTTAGTTAGCACCGCGACCAACAGAGGGCGATTGTAGCAGCTTCTACACTCCACATGTGCAAATAAGATAATTAATCAAATTGAAGAAAATTGCAAAAATATAAATATTCTGAAAATTTTGTTTTGAGGATAATTTTTAGCTTAAAATTTCATATATACCTTGAATAGTCTTTTATTATTACTTCACAAGAATTTAGAAATTACTTTAATGAAGTTTCGTATGTCATTTTATGGACATTTCAATCGAAAATCTTCACTACAACCGATTCATATCGACATATAAACATACTCGAATGTAGATTAAATTACCGCTACCAACTGTATGAATTGAAAAGACCCTAAAGTGTTGGTTAGTCTTTGTGCCCGAAAATGTCAACTTATTGGGACGTCTTCAGTTAATTATTCCCAATTAAGAATTGTCGGTGTAAATATGTAAATTAATTAATTAATTAAAACAAAACAAACAAATTAAGAAAGAATTAGACGAAAAAAAACGGTATAAATACCAAAGATCGTGTTATTTGTGCAAATATTTTGTTATAAATAATCGAAAGAAAGAATAGAAGAAGAAAATACCAACTATTTATTTATTAATAAAATAATTGGATTTGATTATAGAAATTCCGAATTGATGGTAAAAAAATTTACGCCCACCAACTTAAATATTATCAACATTATTATTATTATTATTTGATAATTACTAAGTTTACATATCGTGTTAATACATTTTTTTTTCTTTCTTTCAATACAGATACGAAATAGATGAGAGAAACAAGTCTCTTGTTCTAGGTGAGTTCGACATTTTTCTTTATATAAATATGTGTAAGTGCGTATGTGTGTATTCAATTGTTTTTTTATTTATTTAATGATGCCAATGATATTAGTTTATTACCATCGTAATTATTATTAATAAATAGGTTTTAATTGGTTGTTTTTTTCTCTCTCTTTTACAACAAATAGGCAATGGTAGTTGTAAGTGGTAATTGGGTGAAAAATGTTACAGCGACATACCCAAAACAAACACTTATTAATGGCATATTAATTAATCAAGATAGTACTGATAATAATAATAATAATAATAATAGTAAAATGAATGCCAAAGCGATATTAATCTGCCGACCAAATTCTCATCCATTTCAAGAACGTACATTAACATTATATGAACCGATAAAAATTGGACGTTCTGTAGCACGTGCCCGTGCCACATCAACAAATGCAATATTTGATTGTAAAGTATTATCAAGAAATCATGCACTATTATGGTATGAAAATGGTAAATTCTATCTAAAAGATACAACAAGTAGTAATGGTACATTTGTTAATAATAATCGTTTAGCTGCTGAAATTGATCATCGTGAAGTTAGTAGTGGTGATATTGTACAATTTGGTGTTGATGTTATTGAAAATAATCGTAAAGTAACGCATGGTTGTATTATAGCAACATTAAAATTATATTTACCAGATGGTAAAGAAGCGAAAGCCAGTCCTAGTACACAAGGTAAACGATTATTATTATTATTATTTATATCATAACGATCGTATTTCTCCTCAAAATTGGCGTTGACTCTGTGAACGTAAGTCCGTTGATTGGTTCAGCCGCCTGTCGGTAATGCAGATTACTGACGCTAATTACAATAATAGTCTGTAGTTAATTATTAATTAACAGCAAACTTTGATTTTCTACATTTTTGCATCTATTTTACATTATTCAATCATTTTATTATCACACGTTTATAATCCAGTCTCAAGATTCTAACCTTAATTTTTGTCAAAAAATATATCAACAAATGTCAAATTTAATTACGTATGAAGTACGCTAGGCCCTACGTACTTTGAGGAGAGATATAGCGTGGTACGATCGTTACAACTATTTTAATTTATTTAATGATAAATTGTTTGGTAAAGTTGTGCCTTTAGATGAATTATACAAGTTACATCAAATAATACAGGAAGCTACACAACGTGAACAATGTTTGGAGACAAAATTGATAGCGTTACAATGTGCTGTTGATGAAGCTAAAAAATCGGCAAACGAAAGTTGGCAAGCTTATGTTGGTGAAGAACGTTTATTATCACGAGTATCGGCATTAGAAACACAATTACAACAAGCCGGTAAAAATTGGACGGATGATAGATTTAAAGAAGAATTAATTAAATTACATGTAATTAAGACACGTTTTTTTATGAGATAATTAATTAATTTCAATATAAATTATAGGAGGATAATGTGGCATTCGAAACAGCAGCTAAAGATGCTCTAGATAAAGTACATAATGAACGTTTGGCAGCTTTAACATTAGCGAACGAACAAGAACGTTTACGAATATCCACCGAACAAGAACTTTTATTAATTAAAGAACAATTAATTCTAGCCCAACAAGAATTAGAAGTAATTTTTGTTGTATTTTGTATTAGTTTTTTTTATTATCAATATTTTTTTGTTGTTGTTGTTTGTTTGTTATTAAAGGAAATTGCACGTCGATTTGATGATGAACAGAAAAAATTCGATGATGAACGTAATCGTTTCGAACAGGAAAATTGGGATTTACAACAACGTTTAGATGTTGAAGTACGTAAAACGGAAAAAGTTAAAACTGTTACGGCATGGTTGAATAAAATGCCACAATTGAAATCGGAAAATTTAGAGGTAATTGAGAATTTTTATATATCCGGGCTGTGTGTCTCGACGACGTTCTCTACGGCAAGCTTGATTCGAAATCGCAATTTTTATATAGAGTTAAGTTTTCGTGGTCTGTAATTTTGGTTTTAATGGAGGAAATAGCAAACGTACTTGAGGATTCCAAATGTTAGACTAGAAATCAATATTCTGTAAATTTAGGGGTTTTACAGTCGTCGAGACACACGCTGTATATATGTATTTTTTTTTTGAATAATTCTTGATGAGGTTTTTCGATTAGAAGCGCCTTATATACGATGATGCTAAATTGAAAGAAGAATTATTAGCTATCGATGAAAATTGTGAAATTGCTTTGAATAATACAAATGGTTTAGAAAATCAGTCTAATGATAATCATATCAATCTTATGGTAAATACGTTGATTAGGTATTATTGTAATGATTACTAATTTTTTGTTGTTGTTGTTGTGTGTTGTTGATAAGGTTGCTCCAGTGATTGGGGGTGATTCGATCAATTCAGAACAAACACAAATCGATAATAATGATAATAATATTGTGGTGAATGATAACGAATTGCAAAATTTTTGTAATAATGAGAATGATTTAACACAACTTGATAAACATGTTAGTTTTACAACATTAACAACAGTTGAGGTTTTTGTTTTTTTTTTTTAATATTTGATTTGATTATTGTGTAAAATGTTGTTGTAACTGTTGTTTGTTTTATTTGTAGTGTGACAATAATGTTGAATTGAACGATAAAGAGATTATTGATAATGAAAAAGACGATTTCGATAGTGATAATATTGATTCGAAAACATTAAAATATAAATATCAGTCGGCTCAGAATGAATATAAAAAAAATATCGACGTATTAACAACTATATTGGAGAAGAATAAGGTGACAATGAACGATTTGGAGCAATTATTGGCTGATGAACGATCAAAAAATCAAGATAAATTGAAAGAAAACGAAATGATGAGAGAAGAATTGTTGTTGTTGCAACAGAAATTGAAAGAAAGTTGTAATGAAAGTCAACAATTACGGGATCGTTTAAATTCGTTAAATCAACAATTAGAATCGAATGGTGATGAATTGAAGGACCAAAATATAAAAACAACAATCATATCATCAACGACTAATAAAATCAATTATGAACAGTTTGTTAATTTAGAAGAGGAATTAGTTTTATTGAAAGAACGTTATTGCCATTTAAATAACGAAAAATTACAATTACACCGTGATTATAATCAATTGAAACAACAATACGACAAATTATGTAATTGTTCATATGATAAAATGTACTTTTATATAGCACCATTGATTTTAATGATTTTATATTTAGTAATAAGTGCAATGATTTCTTGATTTACGGCCATACTTTTAATTTTTTTCTATTTATTTTTCGAATTTTTTATCAAAATTATTAACGAAACATAAAATATTTGAAAATCATCTATAATAGTTAACTGTGTAATTAATTGTTGATATAATATTGTTTGTAGATAAGGCTTTCTTTTTAACCAAAAAATTTTATATATATATATATATATTTCTTTTGTTTTGTTGTTCCATTGTGTGGAGAGCTCGAAAATATGATTAATTGTGTTATTATTTGTTAGATTTTTGTGTATTTATTTTAAATAATTGGTTTATAATAATAATAATAATAACAAAATAGAAACGAGTGAGAGTATCGATCAAAAATTCTTGTATATAAAATTAAAAAAAAATATCGGATTCAATGTTACAGAGACTAAAACCAGTATATTATTGTGACTGGATTTGTACAAATTTAACAAGTTTCTTTTGTTTTGTATAGAGTACATATCGATTTTGTGCTCTTTATTTAAAAAATTGTATTGTGAATTATTAGTTCTCCTTGTCCCAAGTTTTGTGTTTAGTAAAACCATTTAAAAAAACAAACTATTATTTCTTATGTATTATCTTTGTTTATAGTAGATGTATATAATAATCAAATAGCGTGTATTAAATAATAAATAAAACATTATTACGAATTATTTACAATTAATTTGTTTATAATAATAAAAGTTAAATTAGTATTGTAGTTATAGCGCTAGATGGCGTTGTTGAGATTTGTCAAAATCTTACCGTAGACTTAATATACGAACTAGACCGTTGAGAAAAAAAAGCAGCTCGTAAATTGAGCTGTGAAGTTAGTCTCAAGTTGCCTAAAGCTATGGCTCGATCGATTAAAACGTTCCGATTTTACCCAATTATTGTCGCAATCCTATACAAATAAATACGCAACCGATCGTACTAGTCCGGTTTGCTTAATAACGAAACTAACCATAAAAAAATGCAGCAAAGAACAAAAAACTTAACCTAGAAAAAATAGTAATTTGCTATAATTATTGAAAATATTTATATATATAAGGAAAATCATGGAAATTCCGGACGATAATGAAAAAGATACGATCGATGAGAAGAAAACTGAAACTAAACCGATCGTTATACGTAATTCGACCGATTTACAACGATTAAAATTGGAAAAATTGATGAAAAATCCGGTAAGTATCCTCTAAATTTCCAGTACAATTGAATTACTGGACTATTGTTTTTTTTTTGTTAATGGAGAATAAACCGATTGTGATTCCGGAACGTCCCAAAGAACGTGGTATGCCTGTTGTCCCCGATTTTGTACGTAATGTTATGGGTAGTAGTGCTGGTGCTGGTTCTGGTGAATTTCACGTTTATCGTCATTTAAGACGTAAAGAATATGCTAGACAGAAATATATGAAAGAAAGAGGCGAGAAAGTATCAAATTACCCAAATATACATTCAATTTCAATGAAAACAAAACAAAATCTATTTTAGGAGAGATTAGAGGATGAATATCATCGACGATTGGAAGAAAATAAACGTAAAGCTGACGAACGAACTGCAAAGAAACGACAAAAACGTTTGAAAAAGAAACAGAAATTCAAGAAGAAACGCACAAATACCAACAATAAATCATCACAAAGTGAAAATACAACCGAAAGTAGTTCTAATTCTAATGATGATGATGATGATAATGATAATGATAATAAAACATCATCGAATAACGAAAATCTTGAAAATAAAACTAACGAAATCGTGGAAAATCAAACAATCGAATCCAGTGATAAAACAAATGAAAATCAATAGAATTTTAATTATATAAGTAAAATTTATCATAAAATATTGTAAAGATTTAATAATAATATTATTATTATATTAATAATAAATATTTGATAAAAGTTGTTTTATTTAGTTATTTTGTTTGGTGATAGTTGTCGGCCCTGTTGCCACCATTTCGAACGTTGTTCATTAGTGTGTCATTTCTATTTGTGCATCGTTCGCGTACGTTTGTGACCGTTGAAAAGTTTTTCCAGCCAATTTTTTTTATTTCAGTGTTTCAAAATTTACGTTTCAATAATTATTGTGAAATAATATTAAATAATAATTGTTAAATAAAACAATTCAATAATTGATAGAACATCGTAATTGGACGGAAAAAACCATCGGCATTATTGAAATATTGTAAGTTTTTTTTTTTTTTTTGTAATTAATTCTATAATTCTGTCAAATGATACGGAATTTTCGAAACAATTGAATAGGAAAATCTGTTTAAAAAAAAAACAAAAAACAATTGACATTGACTTGTGTGAAACCAAAATGGCCGAATTATTGATTAAATAGTAGGTTGATTATAAATTAAAAAAAAAACAAAACAATCAATTTTAATTTAATAGAAATTTATTATGTTCAAAATTTAATAATAACGGGAATTCCAAACTGTCGGTAAGTAAATTTATAACAAAGTTCATTCAGTTGTTTCTACAAATGACGTCATTAAAATCGATAACAGCCGTTATGTTGAAGATTTTTGTTAAAATTTTCTAAATTAATCAAAAAAGGTAATGATAATCGTCATAATTGTGTCATTTTCAACCATTCTTCTAACATATTCCTCAAATGGTAATCACCAAAAAATATCGACCACATGTTAGAATAATACCTGTTTGTATAATTTATCCTCTAATTATAAATGACTAATAGTTAATTTCAAGAAATAATAATAAACAAATGACCATCGACTGACTGACTACTAGATGATGTAATACGAAAACAATTGACAAACTCTAGACTACTATTTTGTTTTTATCAACATCTTTTAGAAACAAAATTGTTTTATTTTAGAATTTTGAACGATAAAAATGTTGTCCTAGTTTATCATAATTTTGTTGCAACGCAATTTCGAAAACTATCTACACAACAACAACAAGAAAACAAAAATT
The DNA here is from genome assembly GCA_037414775.1 of Zonitis immaculata. NCBI lineage: Eukaryota > Metazoa > Arthropoda > Insecta > Coleoptera > Meloidae > Zonitis > Zonitis immaculata. The sequence continues at coordinate 9,019 of JAZBGX010001093.1, read as the reverse complement.
AATGAATAGTTTATTTTAGGGGAATTTTATGTCGCATTTCCTTGGACTTGATATAAATATAGAGAGTGGAGTAGAGTAGAGAGAGAGAGTTATTGATTTTCCCCACCATCTCTATTCTAATTCATGATTAGAGAGGGTTTGTTTAATGCATATACAGAACGGTCCGCCAGAGGCTTGTAGGAAGACTTATAGGAACTCTAGTTCTAGTAGAGGGAAAAAAAATGCACTCTAGGATCTAAAGTTTAGATCGTTTTACGTTAAAATGTTCTCTAAAAAAATATCACACTTTAAATCGACGAGTCCGTTTTTTTTGCACCCACTAGAGCCAGAACTACAAGACCAGGAAAGCCTCTAGTGGACCACTCTGTATAGGCAATAAGGGTGGTTTCCAATTCTATATAATCCAATATATTTAAAAGGGATGTAAATAGATTAAATTTCTGTTAAGTTAATTTTTTTAAAAGTTCAATAACTTAAAATGAAGGAAGTTGATTAATTTATTTCCATATTTGTTTATAATAATAATAATTATTATTGTGAAAGTGGTATAGACAATAAAAAAAAAACAAAAACTTGAAGAGACAGGTTGATTATTAGTTTAATTAGATAGAAGGCAAGAAAAACAAATGATGAATAATTAAAGAAAATACAACATAAATCTAATAATAATTGACTTACTTTGTTTTGTTTTTTTGTTTGATCTAGATATTAATTATGGTTTTGTATTTCCGTTTACTCTTATTTTTGAGTTGGCCAAAAATTTGTTTTTAGGTTTGGCATCTTTTGAATCTCATAAAGTAGAATTATTCCACTAATTTTCGATTGTAAAAGGAAGAAAAAAATCTTACAAATCATTCTTTATAGTGAGATCTTTACGAGATAAATTGGGTCCAATTTTTGTTGTGAAAAAAGTCGACCCAAAAATTTATATCAATATTTTAGTCACGAAATATTTAAGAATAAAAAAAAATAATGTTGTAATTCTATATTGGTCATTATTTCATAAAAAAATTATAATTATAGATAATTCACATTTGAGAGAGTATGCACGGAACTATCTGTTAAGATTCTCCACACACCACTATAACCTTTTTGAGTTGGCTACCACAGTTAGGTGCGGTGTGTGAAGGGCTCAAACAATTTACTCCACTCATGCCATCTCAAATGTGAATCTTCTATAAATTATAATTTCTCTTTCATTATTATTAGTTTTACTGAAAATTGTAAAATACTTGCTGGAAATCTTATTTACATGAAGATTGACATTCTGCAAAAGAAATAAACGATTTTATGAATATTGTGTGAGTGTTAAGTAGTGATCAAACTATCGCGGAACGGGAATTTTCCCGCACCTTAGTGCTGAATATGTGAAGAAAGCTGTCGCGATGATGTCGTCAGGAATAAATTCGTTTGGAAATGATTGGAGGTAGTCGCGGAACATGAGAAAAAATCGCTCAGCTAGCGATTCAAGCAATTCCATTCGGTAGTGTGTAGACTCTAACTTAAAACTACACTATTTGAATTTTTCGTTCCATTCCGCGATAGTGTGCTTATTGCTTTACTCGCCTATATAACTTCTCTTCTAATTGAGGAATAAAGGATTTGAAGCGAGTAAAAGTGATACAAGTCAAAACATGATCTATGAGGAGTCCATTTAGTTGACATTGATCCAATCACCGTCATTGGACTATCTGTGGAATGGCTATCCAAATCGAACTCAAAAATGGAGAGAACAAGCTTTTGAAAGAAAAGCAAATGTTGATAAAGAGTCCTCAAATGTCTGGTTGGTGAAGGGTTCGTTGTTCCCTAAAACAGAAGATTTTATGCGTGCAATTCAAGTGATTAAAATTATAAATATAAAAACACATTCTTCAAGACCTTGGCACACAAAACTGTACATATAGATAGTCAATCAATGTATAGCCTAGAAAGAATATAAAGATAGACATGATAAAGTTACCAAAGTGCTGCATTAGAAGAGCCCCGTTACAAATAAAATCCACCTGTAATCTTGGAGAACGACATGACACGTATAAAACGAGAGTATCACGCTAATTGTCCTCGAAGTTGGCGGTGACTTTGTGAGCGTTACATATAAACTAAACTATAGTCCTATTTACTCCAAAGCACCGCCAACTGTGAGAAGAATTAGCGTGATACACTCGTTATATTAGGATCGGAGTAGTTACAGATAAGACACTTTCTTATAACAGAACAGATATTACACTAATTGACATAAAGAAGAACTTCGTGTTCTTGACTGATATTGCCATTCCATCCTTTCAAAATATACTAAAGAAAAAAAAACAGAATAAAATATCGAGATAAAAGAGATGTGGCAATTAGAAAAGGTCAAAATTATATAATATCCGCAATTGGGATGCTTGAAGGAAGGCTTCGTCCACTTGCATTAGATGAAAGTCTCTTTACAACACTCCAAAAGACCACGATTCTAAATACTTGTAACCTAACGAGAAAGATCTCGAACAACGATTAGCCATACAATTTTACTTGTTACACCTCAGTCGAATACTTTCTTCACCTTGGTGTAAACGCCTGTAAGGAGTTTTAGTCTACGTTTATAATACGAGGAAAGCAGGAATAATAATAATAATACGGAGATGGAATTTTTGACGAATAAATGAAAAATTGAAAAATTTAATTTTTATCTACGTCTACAATTCAGAAAAACGGACGTTTATTCCAAAATTTCGATGTTGGAAAAATGTAGTGTGTGACCCAAATTTAGTCCTTTAGAATTTAAATATAGCAAGAAAAATGGACCTTTTATGGACTTTAGAAAGGTTTATTTTCAAAAAGCCGGATGGCCTCAGTGGTAATGAGTGAGTTTTGAGTTCAAATCCGACCTATTAAAAAAAAAGGCTACTAATTAACACCAAGGACACATAGATCGTGTTTTCAACATCCGTTTTACCAAAGTGGTTGTCTCTTTACTCTTCACATAAGTGCGGGTGAGATAGAGATATTTATGATCTTGTTCGCATGTAAGTAAAGAGACACAACGTCAGTAGTACGGACACTGAAAACATTTTGTATGTGTACTTAGCGTTAAAACTCTTGAATCTCTTATGGGCCATTATTTTTACTCGGAAGAACTATTTGAGCATTAAAGAATTAATCTTGCTAATGGGAAATTGTTGTCTTTTAGATGCCTTATGTAATTATTATATCTTATAAATATGTAATATTAATTTTCTATATTTCCTGTATAGGTCTATAAAAGAATTGTTTCAATAGTTGAATAGTCCTTAGATGTCCTTAGATATGAGAGAGGGTATTAACTGAACACTACCTGTATAAAGGTTAATACAGTCAACTTCCGATTATACGGTTTGTCAATTAACTGGGCAACTTTTTGATAAATTGCTTACGTTGTTGTTTTAACCGTGTTTTCGGATTGATGTCCGTGACCACCATCCTACCTTGAATTAGCCCGGATAAACGAGAGTCTAACGTATAAATAATTAATAATTATTGTGATTGATATCAATAATGTTAAATCTTGTTGTTTTAAATAAAATAACTACAACAAAAAAAGTGAATGTACAATATAATTGTATAATACACTCCTCTTGGAATTGTTTTTGTAACAAATGCAATAATACTTCTTCTAGGTTTCGAGGTTAGAAAAAAAATCATAATTCCGTAGTTAAAACAAATTGAAAATAGAATAAGATGGAGAAAGAAACGTAGACGACGACGACGACTACGGCTACGACTCTCACATGATTCTTTAAATAAAAGTTGCTCTTTAAGAAATCTTAATTTATTTCTTCTTTTTTTTTGGGTAGGGTTATGGGAGAGTTTTTAGTTTCTCTATAAATTCCTCTTAATAATTTCTTGTAATTGTGAAAAATTTTGCATAATTGTAACAATGACCGGTCATTAACATTCCTTTTTTTTTGTTGTTGTTAACTCTTTATTATTATTTATTTGTAATAAAATATTTGGCTTTTATTTTTGTTATAGGTGATGCAATAAATCGTGAATCTATATACAAAAAAAAAAAAAAAGAGTTGAACACCGGAACTATTATCATGAAAATGGTTTTATCTCAACGCCAGCGAGAGGAGCTGTAAGTCCATAATTTTTATGATACTAAAAATTTTTTTTTCGTAAAATAACGGTTAAGTCTAATCAATTTGATTGAATAAAGTAAAAGAGTTATGAGTTGTGTGTTTGTTGTTTTTTTTTTTTTGGAATTACTTGTTATTTATGATAATGATCGTGATGATTTTTGTTTGTATAAAAGGTATTCACGTACAGTGAACTTTAATTTCGAAGTTTCAACAACACAAGAGAGTACAATCAACTTGATCACGACGAATAAGTACAGTTAAATGTATAATTTTTTTTTAATAATAAAAGATTTAGGACAGAAATTTTTTCCCAATGTAATAATCAACAGGTCACATTTCAAATTATCATTTTGGAAACATACAATATAATAAAAATCTTATCAACTTTCACTTTATTTATTTATTTATTTATTTATTTATTATTGATTTAAAGTTTAAAAGTAATCTATTATAGTCTATTAACAACAACAATAAAATAAAAAATGTTGATTCCATTTTTCAATACTTTCAATTTTTGCTTTTGTTTCCAATCTATTGAATCTAACAATGAGTAGAAACTTTCTTTTATGTGTGTAGTGTGTGTAGATAAAAAAAAACAAGAAGAAATTGTTGAATTCTAATTTAAATACAATCATAATTTGACATTAAATTGTAATTTAAGAAATAATTAGGTGGATATACAGGTGGTCCATTAGAGGTCTTGCAACTCTGGCTCTAGTGGGTGCAAAAGAAATACGAACTCGACGATCTAAAGTGTGATATTTAGAGAACATTTTGACGTTGAAACGATTTCCCAAACTTTAGATCTTCCAGTGCATTTGCTTCTCTCCACTATAACCAGAGTTCCTACAAGACCAGGAAAGTCTCTGATGGACCATCCCCTGTATTGAATAGGAAAGTGAAGAAATGATGGAATTTTGGTTGTTAGCTATATTATCAAAAACTATTCGACTGCTCTATTAATTTCCAATGATGAGGTGGGATTATTTAAAACAGTTAATGATGATGATAATGATAATAATAATAGAAATTCAATCTTGTTATTTATTTACATAAGTATTATTATTATTTTTATTATTCTAATTAGAAAAAAAAAGAAAATTTATAGTGGAGTAAAAAAAATGACACGTTTCATTGTAAAATGATTTCTATGTGGTTAAATTTTATGCTTATTATAACATGATATCAAGTATCCTTAATATTATATGACAGTTTTCTCATAATAGTACACAAAGATACTAGTTTCATAAGGCATGATTTTGTCGCACACGAGTCCCAAGTTTAGAGAACGAGCTGCGAAGTGACGAGTTTTCTTTACGGGCGGGTGCGACAAATGGCCTTATGAAACGAGTGTCTTATACTATTTGTTCTATTTTGCTTTTTTTTTTTTTTAGTTAAAAATTGCTCTGATACTGGGATTCTATATTTAGGGAATTTATTGTCAGCCATCTTGCAGTTGGTGTAATAAACAAAAACTATCAAAATTAATGACGTCCATATTGGAGTCTTTATAGAGGCAAA
>JAZBGX010001091.1:0-21231 GCA_037414775.1 Zonitis immaculata | reverse complement strand
AAAATATATACCTATATATATATATATATATATCTATATATACTAACGACCTTTTTTAATATACATGCGGAAAATCGCTTGCAACATATACAATAATTATCATATTACTTTATTTACGATTTCTCCATGTTCAATGATGTTATTTATTATTTTATGAGAATGAAGCATTCGAAAAAATTATGCGAATCTAGTTTATTTCCAATATTAAATAATCATTAAGATAAGAATCAATGTTATATAATGAAACCGTCGTATATAAATAAACAATATTATTATTGCTATTAATAGATCTGAAAGGTGCGACTAAATACCTTAAATTCTTATTATTATTCGTTTATAATGAAATACTATAAGTATATATAATCATAGAGTGTTTGCGAAATAAAAATTAGCCTACACATTAAGTCACTATAAAACAATACAAACACTCTGGCACGACTAGAAAATTACATCGTCTTTAATTCAACAATTAACACAATCTAACAATTCAATCATAATGGTATAATTGAGTTGAAACAAATTATCGATATAATCAATACATTATATATTAACAATTCTATATAGATTCGAAAAATTGTAGAAATAACGTTAATATTCATTGTCATATCAGCCGATATACGATTTAAGAGAATTTACTATAATTGAATTGCAAATATCGACAAGATTATTGGTATTTCTGTTGGTGCACACATGCAACAATATATACACAACAGTGGGAAGTTCTCTATAAAAGGCAAAACACGAAACCTTATTGGCAAATTCAAAAAAATTTGTCAAAAATTCCACAAAATATTATTATAAACATAAAAATTGTAGAAATAACCATCAACAGGATAATGGTTTGTTTGTTTGTTGTTTTTTTTTCGTTGAATAGCCCATCAACAGTGGCCATTCGACATTTGAGTGACGCTGAAGATGGTATCTTATTATTCGTCTCTATATATATATATATACACATAGGTATAGTGCGGTGTGACAAGATTTAGTTTGGTATCAAATAATCCTTTAACATGTTCAGGACAAATCGCGTCAATTTCTGATATGTTCATGATAAAGACATTGACGATAATCATAATGACGATTTTATTATTAATGTGGAATTGGGTCGGGAAATTTTTAATGGTTGAATTATAAAAATGACATCCATCGAGTCATGTCTAATATGAAAATTGCAATAATTTTCTTATATTATAAAATATATGGTAGTGGCATTGTTGCTAATGTTGTAATAACCGAGCTACCGGTCGTATTTCGGATCATTTATCAATTTGATGACAGCCACCGACTTTTTCCAGTTGCTATCTATATAATATGAAATCAGGAATTCTACTATTAGATAGAATACGTGTTTTTATCAATTGATTATATAGAAAATTGATCAAATTCTTCCATTAATATTCTCTAACGTTCATATTGTGAGAATACCACAGACAAGCTCATATAATAGTGATAATAATAATAATAATAATAATATAAAGATGCATAGGTCTATTATGTTTGAATAGTAGCTACCGAGGTCTATTACTTGCTGGAATAGAGACAATTCAAAGTAGCTATTGTTATGAAAATGACTTATACAAGAAAAGGCCATTATAACCATTAAGAAAAGAAAACAAAAACGCAACCTCTTGCTATATAATATTATTTCTTCTACTATCTGGTATGATCCAAACTGCTGTAAAAATTTGCAATTCATGAGTAGCAGGAAATTTGTATTTCTCTTATGTTTGTTAGTTTTGAATCAGAAATAATTTTAGATTTCCACTCAAAAAAAAAAAATAAATAAAAAAAATACAAAGATTTGCATCAATATACAGCAAAGAATGCGGGTGTAGAAATTAATGTTAAAATAATAATAATAAATTTATAAACAAGTTTGTCCGTTTTCTAATTCACTCTGATTCATGAACAAGTTTCCTTTGTAATAACAACAAACTAGAACAGCCGCAAGCCGATATACTTATAGCTATCCGATCCGAATAGAATAAGAATCATGCTCATGTGTATATGTATGTGCATTCGTTCGACTGTATAAGGTTTCTTTGCAAATTAAATAAAACAAAAACAAAAAATATATGATGAGCGTTCAATAGAATTTTTCAGCAACTTTTCAATACTTCATTTTCTATATTGAGTTTGACTCAACTATACAACTCTTATAACTTCTATATACAATATATATCTGACGATTCAATGTTACTGGAAAAAAATTATATATGTTGGGACAGAGTTCGTGAAGGCCCCCGGTTCTAACCTGTGAATTGTTTTCTAAGGCAAACCGTCAATTACTTGTTAGTTATGGTATGGTTGTTGCATCTGCAGGACTTTATGTTCCCACGTGTTTGATACGTATATTAAAAAAATAAATTAATAATTAATATTTTTCGTTAATCCTAATTATAACGTATTTTCAGATAACACAAATGATATTTCTAATATGACCAATTTGTCACCTAATTCCAATTTTCTTTATAAATTTTCATTAACCAATTTATTGTAATAAATCTATATGTTTACAATATAATTACAGGGACGCACCTTTCCAATAAATCCATATAACAAAAAATTATTCTGTACTTCTATCTGTTTCCAAAATCATTTAATTTATGCAAATTGTATAATGATAGACTGTACAATTTAATGATTACCTTGTTGGCCGAATATTTCTGCTCAATTTTCGTATCGAAATTATATACCGAAAAAAATGTATATAGACATCTTTTTATCATAATATTATAAATTGATATCATCTTTCCTTGAATTTTTGTGGAAGCAACAGCCACACCGGAACTAGAACTTTAAAAAAAAACAAAACAATCCATCTATTTATTATCATATTTAAATACGTTTTACTTCCTCAACAGTATGCCTTGAGGTTGATGCTGTTTTTCAGGATTATATAAAATACCTTATTCATTCATGCAATCATATATATGTATAGTTTATAGTTGTACATGTTTCCAGTCATTTGAACTTGCTGAAATTACTATAAACATCTTTAAAATGGTCGACAATAGTTGCAGGCTATATGGAATAACAACAATTAAAATATTATAAATTCCAAGTTATAAGTATATGTAAATTTTTGTTGTTGTTATATGTTGTAAAGATTTTTTTTAATTTAATTTTGATTTTTTGAAAATTTCCAATGCACGATTATGACGGAAATTCAATTTGCAAAACCCTAATGATTTATAGGAAGACTGAAAATGCAAATTTATTTCAACAATTCGATGCGTTCTGCTTATATATATTGAATATTTATAGCTTTGAGGCTATGTCTATATTTTTATACTAAATATCTATAATTAAATATTTTTTCGTAGATCAAATTCCGAACGTGTTCCGTACGATGTTGTACCGTTGGGCAGGTGCACTAAGTCTTTCAATGTTTCGTGGGTGAACTATACAATCCTCTCTTATGGACACACAGAATGTATATACCTTCAACGTCCGAATTACTGAGGTATCTCTTAACCTAAACGCGAGAGAAATCATACCGGCACTTATGCTAAGAGTAACAATAACGTACGTGATACGGACGTTGAAAATACGTTCTGCGTGTCTCTAGCGTTAATGTTCTAATTCTCCGTTCGCGGATATCTCGAACGAGTAACAATATAATTCAACTAGTTCGTAATCGGAGTAGTTCGTTAATAGTTCATGTGTGCGCATAGATCCGTTCTGAACGCGTTAGAGATTTGATCTGCGATAAACAGCTATTTTCTAAGTGGAAGTTGTCGGCTGATAAAAAATTGTGCCTCATTACCATTTATTCGGCAAACTCTTCACATTATTGAAAGGAACGTACTCTTGGTCGGTTGCTAACTAGCGCCAGAAACTCTAAGCGATCTCAACATTGACTGTTTCCAGAATTGTCCATTACGAGTTCTTAGAAAGAAACCAGACCATCGCTGCTGTAGTCTATTGTAATCAGGTTCAACGAGTACAAGTAGCACTCATTCAAAAACAGCCTAAAGAAAGTGTTATTTTTACAGGACAACGCTAAACCTCATGAAAGTAGAAGTGACCCGGCAAAAAATTTCTGAGTTCAACTGGAAGACCCTACCACACCCACCTTATTTTCCTGTTTATATCTATTGATAATTATATAAAGTATATAGACAGTTCAAAACTCGAGTTGCGATGTTATAGAGATGAGTATATACCAATCGATAAATACCGGCTACAAAAAATTGGTGCCACGTTGGCAGGAGATATTTGGTTACTTGATAGACAAAGACTTGATTATTATAAAAATAATTTCATAAAAAGGGTGGATTTTTTTTTACAACATTAATTCGCTTAGCACACAATACTGACCACTATAAATTAATCAACCATTTAACTGACTAAGAGACGGTATTTATTTAACATTGATAATTGGCAAAATGGGCGACTTTTTTTCCACTTGCCGTATATATTTTTCGACGATGATCATGATGATGATGATGATGAGAACGTGAGCTGGAGACACAAATCAACGCCTGCATAATAATTATCAAACCGAAATTAACAACAACAATGGAATAACAATAATAAATAAAGTAATAAATTAATGGAATATATTATATACATTTAGATCGTTCCAGATTCTTTTTCAATATTATATATATATAGATATAGAAAAAAATTCGTTTAAACTCAACAAGATATTTCTTATATATTTATATGTATATGGTTGGAATGTTGTTATTAGTGAGGTCGTCTGAATGGGAAAAGGGCACACACGATATTTTGCAGAAACTTTTCATTTAATATATTCGATCACAGATACACATACTATAATATAATAGTTATATATGTGAATAATGTTATTTACGGTTTACCAGCATGCAAACTTGCCGCAATTTGTCTTTATATATGTTTGATATTACGTTTATATTCTATATATTGTAGGTATTAGTTATTATTGCTTATTAAATAGCAATTCATTTGTGTCGTTATTGAAATAACAATTTTTCGAGTAATCTACTACTACTACTAGACTTTAGACAAAAATATCTACAGCATAGTTGGATAGAGCAAACAAATTCTATAAAATTACGATGCGAAAAAATTAATTACAGTCTATCAAACAATTTGTTAAAGTATTTAAATTCTATTACAATTTGTGATTTCTATATATTTAAATGTTCAACTTGCGTCTTGCTTAACTTGAGCATATGTGTGTTAGGTGGTCTGGCATGCAAGAAGAAAATCAAGAAAAAGCTGATTATTTAATAATCCGATCGGGAGTATATATAGCGACCAGTTTATACAAACGGCTTTTATTGGCGATCAAGGTAAAAACAAGCACAAACACTCCGGTTTTATCACACCAAACGACATATTCTCTCCATACAATTTTTCTCTATATTTATTTTAATAATAATCCCAAACGGCAGGTTTATAAATATCTCAATATATAATGAAATCAATTTTACAATAATACAATTTTCTATGAATGTTGATTATTTAGTTAAAATTTTAACACCTTGTTCCGTTGCGACACTAAAAAAAAATAAAAAAAATTAAGACATCTGGCACCACACATTACTTATTCATATGATAATTATTATTTTATCGATTCGAAAATTTCGTTCTTATTTCACAAGAAAAATTCCAATACGAATTGTTGTTTAATTAGTCGAAAATTTCACAATAAATATATTGTTGTTACTTTTTTTGCCCTCCAAAAAAAACAACAACAACAACCAATATTGCAGCTGGCGCAAGTGAAAGTTGCGTAGGAGTGTTTCGCTCTCGCTTCCAAACTATATACATATATAAATATATATTTTGTATATAATACATATATAGATACGTATAGGTACATTCGGGGTAGCGTGAAATCGAGATCAAATCCAATTCTAACCACGACACGCTCATATTAAGTCATAGGTAAATTGAAATGCGTGCAAAGCTTTGGTAAATTCTTGGAGACTTCAATAGGCGCATAAGCGAGGAATCCAAGATTTCTATTCTATATATAAATACTGTTCGTTGATCACTTGAGAATGTTTGGACTAAATTAACGAATTCTGTTTTTAAAATGTTCGTAATAGTCCGAATATGGTTTTTAAGGGAAGAAAAATTGCCTAAAGAATTGGTAAATTCTTTGGGATTTTTGTATGAACTCAAGACCATAACTATCGAATCGAACGATAGATATTCGTAATCGTTATTGTTTTATTTTGTTCGTTATACTTCTAGAAAGAAAATAGCTCAATTGAAAAAAAAATCTAGAAGATTTGGAAAAAATCTAGGAAAACTCATTTCAGCGCCTAAATTAAAATAAAACATTTGTTTTCCTTTTGTGAGCATTTTTCCGATGCACGACACATTTAATCATAAGTTGAAAAGCTGAAATACAAAAAACAATATGATGGCGGTGTATTGCTATAGTTTCAGTTCGAATGAGTTTTCCGTTGTTGAATCGACAATAAAAATATACGTATACGACACTCTGGAACTGGAAAAACGTGTTTCTAATCGCATTGATTTTGGCAAAGATTTCGCTCACAGAATGAAATTTCACTTGCTCCATCAGAAACTGTAGCTATATTTTTGGAAGGCGATCGAACAGATCATCTAGCAATCAAGTTACAAATCAGCGAAACATCAACATGCACTCTCATTCGAAGAACTTCACGATAGTCAACATTTTGCAGCAATGATCGTTTCGCATAAATGTACGATGGTGCATAGAAAGTCTTCGGAGGCAAGATCTACGAAACAATCAGTACGAGGAGAAGAGGTTTTGATACCATTCATCCCAATGTTTCCGGCTGATATGCCGTTCGGCTGTAAATACTTGCACAAGGACAGATCATATGAGAATTCATTGAGTATAACAAAATCAAACATATCGTGTATCAACAAGTATCTACACTAAGCATTCGTAGCATTTCAATTGTATAGATACTGCCGATAGAATACAATTCGAGTGTGAAACTAATATACTGCTCCTCAAATTAAGTGTAAGCAGTATACTATCCCATAGCGTTACTACTTCAACTTATCGTAAGGCGCATGTCAAAATTTTGTTTTAACTTATTATTGTTAAAGCATAGTTATGGATGACGTGAATGTAAAGATTCGTTGATCGAACTATGTAATGATCGCACAGAAATATGTTTTTCCCAGGGCTACCCTAACCGTAGGGCTAAATGGGCTATAGCCCAGGGGCGCAATCTTTTTGAGGGCGGCAATTTTCATTGATGTTATACTCTTTTGTTATAAATGTGAGCTTTACTGGATCTAAACAGGGGCGCATTATTTTTAGTAGCACGCACGGGCGCTGATCATTTTAGGACGCCCCTGTTTTTCTTCTCATTTTCCAAAAGCAAAATAACAAATGAATTTACTGAAATTTGAACGGAACAACGTCTGTTGGGCCGGCTACAAATTGATAAACTTCTGTTTTTGTTTACTTTATTTCAACTTAAAGCTTCTTGTAATAAAATTTTCATAAGACCTGAATAATTATGTTTTTTTGCTTAATTGCAAATTACATATGAGTAATACGAATTATAATTAAACTAATAACAGTCACATGCTAAATCATGTTGTTAAGACGACTAAAGCTGTATTAAACAAATTGATTTGGAACGATTTGAATTTCAAATATTTAGAATAAAGTCTATAATAGTGAGAGTTATTATGAAATTATAATTTATGATTGATAGAGTTATACAACAATTTGCTATTTTTATTTTGATTTATTATAAATCTATAAACATATATTTATTTTTCTATTTTTCGAATAATTTATTTAACATAATGTGTCAATTTTAGCAGTTTAATCTACAACAATCTTCAAATAAAATATTGTTATTAATTGATTAATGATGTCAAATACAAATCAACTCAATTACCCTCTATATATGTAGGTAATATAAATGGATTTAACATTTTATATCTCGCCGAATTGCGTCTAATTAAAATAAATTATTATGTAATGTTGAAATTTATCGATCGATTTCCTGTTAATATTGAAATTATCACGACTTTGTCCGTTACAAGACCATCGAACCATCGTTATCGAATTAGCAATGCTCAATAAATAAACAATCTATAAATTATTTCCTTGTTTGTTTCTATCAAATTATTATATTGTTTAAGTATATAGCTATGCTGTAGGTATAATTTCGAATAGAATCGTCAAAATATCAAATAAAATACACTCGAACGTATGGCAATTTTCTAAGAATTGATGCGTAATAACAGCAGCTTCGCCTTATTAGCATTATACTTCTGTATATGTGTCTGGTTCTATGATAATAATAATAATTGTATCCCGTTGTGTGAGTTGAGCATATATGAGAAAAAATTTAAATTATTCCCAAGACATGTTATAATAATTTTTTTCTTCTTCTTTTGTTACAGGTATGTAATAAATTAATAAACACAAATCTCTATATATAGTTGGTAAGTTGTTTGATTTAAAAATTTCGTCGGTTGCTTTATAATTGAAATTCAAATAGCATGCGAAAAATGTGATGGAACGCCTGTATAATTTAGAAAAAACAAAAAAAAAATAGCGTGAATCCAGCTACTTATCCTGAAAATCGCGTGCTCAACATTTAATAAGATGTTAAGTTATCACTTATACGTGTAATATACATGCTTATATATTTATTAGACTTTGTATAGTCATTCGTTTATATATATATATATATATTATTTCGATCGAATACGATAACTTTTGGAACAGCATGATGACTTCCATAAATAAGAATTGTATTTATTTTAACGGTGCAATTGCGCTATCGTTATTATAAAAGAAACAAGCGTTTTTAGCAAGGACTCCACCTGTGAGTCTCATTATTATTATAAACGATAAATTGTATCCAACTGGATATTATATTGGTAAAGATGTGTTGTTTTATTGTTGATTAGAATGGAAATACATGTCAGATTTATCTATTTTATTTTGATTGGGAATCAATTGAGTTTCGATTATTATTATTATTATTTTTTTAATTATCGATTAAATATAGAAAAGTTTCGATGTTTGTCACAATGATTTATTCGATTACTTAACAAATAACAAGATGTATATAAATCAAATATATTATATTATAAGTAAGAATTATTGTAATAGTTTGCTGATATATGATTATAAATAAGTACCCATCTATACACTTATTAGTAGTACCCTAACAGGAAGTTTAGAAAGTCATCGCCATAATTTACAATATAATTGCTTTTATTTTGTTATCAGAATACTAATGAGACAAAATTTGTTGATCAAGTTTTGTTGTAAGTATGTGTGCGTAGGTTTTGATTTTGAAAAATTTTTTTCTACATAATACAACAAATATCCAATTGTATATATTATAATATGGAATTATAATAGAAATGTGTGGAAAAAGTGACAGGATATTGCGATTGTGCGGACTATATAGCCGCACCCGGCGGCAATCGCTATATACACTCTTCAATATTTGTAGGCGGTATTCATTACCGCACTACAAATACAATAATGAAGATTAATATTCACTTATAAATACTTCTCATATTGTTATCTAAAAAAAAAAAACCCCGACTCTATGTCACATTGTTATTTGATTAATTGAATTTATATAAACGACAAAATAAAATAGAAATCAGTGGTGGAACGATTCGGAATATAACGATATATACACGAAATAATAAAAATATTGATAATAAAAATAATAATAATAATAGAATTAGAAGGTGTGCTTGTATGTTGGTGCAAATCTATTTATACAATGATAAATAGTTTCTGTTCAATCAGCCGATAATGAAACAAGTTTGAAATCAACGAGACTGGAACGGCTTTGTTGTTAATTTGTCATCTTATTTGCCAAGAGCATTTGCATTATCAAACAATACCTCTACCACACTTTTATTCAAACAATGCGGGCTCTCAATATTTATATATTTATATATCAACAAAAAAATCTAGTAGAAATATTTATTAGGAAATGAAAAAACAAAAAAAATTGCAATTTGAACAAAGCATATGAAATATCAAGATCAAATCAATATTATGATGATGAGAAAGATTTTTTCTAACCGGTCCAACATCGCGGTCAATTAATTATAAATTTTAAATCAAAACTGATAATATCATTTTATAAAAATCGCTTTGAAATGTCAGTCTTGGCTTATTGTTATAATAGCACACACACAACAAAAAAAAATTAAATTATAATGTGAAGTACAAAAAAATTCTATAATTTCTATATCGTATTTATCATTTCCTAAATATTTACTTATAAAGTTAGTCGTTAAATTAAAGATTTCTCATTTGTTATTTCCTTTCTTTTGCCATTGCAGCATTATGAAATTCGAAAGAAAATCCATAAAAAATTATAATTTTGAAATAACTTTTTTATAAAAATAAAAAGAAAATCTTGAAATAAATATACGAATAAAATTTTGATGGGAAATTTCCAAGATTTGAAAATTCTAAGGAAATTATTTGAATTCCTAAATAAAAGGAGCACAAGGAGCTCAAGGGTACGGAATAGAACGACATTTTGAACCTTGTGTAAGAATTCTACTCTCTACTTATTGTTATATAAGTAATTCCGATTTTTTAAATCGTTCAACAAAGGACGATTCCTCATTTAAGAGACCTTGCACTCAGTGATTTTGGTACTTGAAGCAGTTTCCTGGTGGTCGACGGTTTAACGACGTAGAAAAAATGAGAACTGCACTGCTCATTATTTTTAAACCGTTGACCAACAGGGCGTTTCTTGCACCCATTCATTTACAGGTGTCTAAGTACTTAAAGAAGTTGATTGTTGATGGCCAACTGTTCAAAAAGGATGAGAAAATCATTGGCTTATGTACTAGCGGCATATTATCGGAATTCAAAACATTGTTGAACTGTATAAAAAATCTAAATAATTTAGACAAGTACGAAAAAGGCTACGGAATATTGAGGAACGTAGTTTACTTTATAAAGAACCCTCATATATAAACAAAATAGATACTACAGTTTTCCAGTTTTGTTCCATAACCGGAGCAGAATTAGAGGAACTCGTTATTTTGACAGTAACGGTTAAAAATTTCACTAACTATAGAACTGGTTCATCGTCATCTCACCTTCCTGATCTTTATTAGAGATGGACTTGAATTTTTCTGCAGTTCTCTAAATCATTATCAATAACCTTTTTATTTTGCACATATTAAAATCAATCGTTGGACAGAATACAACTTGTAGAAGTCTTTCAACAACTTTCATGTG
This sequence comes from Zonitis immaculata, assembly GCA_037414775.1. NCBI lineage: Eukaryota > Metazoa > Arthropoda > Insecta > Coleoptera > Meloidae > Zonitis > Zonitis immaculata. The sequence continues at coordinate 10,025 of JAZBGX010001091.1, read as the reverse complement.
TTCGATAGACTATATAGGATTGTCTATCAGTTGTTTGTAATATGTTGAACTATTTGCAACAAGAAGAAACTCTGTAAATCAATATTTGGCACTAAAAAGGCCGAAGAATCGATATAATATTGTTAATATCGCATTAAGATTTGAAGAGAATTACAAACACAGGTACAATCTCACATAATTTAACAAATAATGCAACATAATCAAATGATGTGTGTTCTTCTACTCTACTGATGCATTCATCCCAATTGGGAGTGTTATCAAATCATGAATGATAAATTCTCAGTGAATTGCACTGCGATATTTTTAAATTTCAGATTCCAGACATTTTTTTGGAACAAATATTGAAACAAATCGATAACGGTTTATTTTATTATATTTGGAAATAATTTTCGGAAAACATAAAATCAAAACTTCTCACTATACTGAAGGAAAGTCATAAGAGAGAAGTTGGAAATTCTTTGATTTGTTACGTCCGGCTCAAATGGGATTTTCTTTCTCCAATATATAAGAATTCTATAAATATTTAAGTATATTTTAATAGCTCAAAGCGAATTATTGAAATTTGAGAAGTTTCAGTTCATTAAATTATAAATTATTATTTTCGAAAAAAAATTAAATAAGTAAATCTACGACCGTGACATTTAAAGAATTTGGGAGAATCTAATTAAAAAAAAATTGAGGAAAAAAAAACAACATGAAAATCTTAACGAATTTTGCCATTTCTTTATTAAAATTGCTTGTAACTCTAGAACACAAATAATATTTCTCTAGATTAATCAAATAATTAATTCATAAATCAATCAAAATCCAGCAGACTGGTAATCTTTGCAGGAAGCTTCGGTAATTTTATTCACAAAAAAATTATTTTGAATTTAATTTTTTTTTTGATTATTAAAAATACAGCAAATTTACAATCTGATCTCGACAATAATGAGTACCCGGGTGTACGGTCTTTAGTTTATTGAATGCTTGTTTGAAGACTAAGAATGCTGTTGTGCAAAACGATTTTTCTTCTAAGCTGGTGGATATTTTGTTTACTATTCTACGAATATGTTCTATTGCGGAATGATGCTTACTGAATACGAAATAATAGTTGTAAGATCGAATTATTAGATTTTTTAACAGAGACATTCTAACAATGTATAAATTTTTGTTTATAAACAAAATGATTGTGTAATAAATAAAATTGTAATGATCGAAAGTTTCGTCACAATTCCAAGAAAATTGTACAGTTTCTTATCAAGTGCATTGATCTTGATTAATTTCACAATTAGAATAATTTCTTTTAATGCAAACTGCCTATACTGATATGAAAATGTAGGTATTCACATAAATTATACAAGATGGAAAATAACCACTAATTTTAAGATAAATTAATTTCTACATAATACTTATAATAGATTTTTACCTTTGAAAGTCAATTATTGGTCTCAATTATGCAAAAAATTTATGGATTTTAATATGTAGGTATATGTTTATTTAAAACTAGAAAATCTACTTTTGATTAAGTGATGATATTGTACGTTGTAATGAAAACTGTAACAAATATCCTCTTAACAACTGTAATATTATTGTCATGAACATGGTAATTATGTAGAGATAATTATCAAGAGTTTGTTGTAACGAAGATTATTATTATTTTAAAGGACTTTCTTTTAATTTAATAGATTTTATACGTTTGCTTATAATTCAACATGTCATTTAATGATGGTTGAACGTACATCTATTTAACTATTTTATTAATCATTCTATTTATGAAGGAAATAATAATTGAACAGATACACAAATGAGATTTTTTCTGTCTTGCTTTATTCATTCATTTATTTATTTATTTATTTGTTTTCCATGAATTTGTATAAATATTTGATTATAGAAACATTGTTGTAGAATTATCGTATAGTTCATGATTTCACTATAAACAAAAACAAAATAGATATATCATACATCATATAGATATATTTATAAAGACTTCTACCTACATACAATATTATTATTGAAGTGAAGCTTATGGTTGTTCTTTTTTTCCGAGCCTATGAATATAGGCTAGATTACGATCAACATAAATGCGGATCATATATAGAAGTATTATATGAATAAAGTTACTAGTAATAATCATTATTCAACGATTGCTATAATAAAAGCATGCACTTTATGTATAGACGATTTTATCGATTTTATATAGTGATCGATTAACTATAAAGATCCGTCGTCTTGTGTGTATCAGATTTCTCTAATTATACAGCTTTTTCTATCTATTTTCATTATTATTATTCTCTCCGATCTATCATTCGATCGATCAAGTGCCTTATTTGTAAGTTTATGTTAATATTTTTATCTAAACACAGGTTACCGTGCGAATTTTCACACAATGTTGTGAAAATTTATTTATTTCAATAATTACTAAATATTCCAAAAATATTGGTATTGTTGTTGAAAAGGAATTACTGATTACAGTTAAACCATTCACAGGCGGGCATCTCTGCGGCAAAACGAAAATTAACCGTTCAAGGTTGCGTCTTATGGGATTGAAAAGTTCAGGCATTAGAAAGTGTCCTGTTCTGGTCATTGGAGGTGTCCATTAATGAAAGTTTTACTGTATAGTTGATATTTATTTTCCATTCAATTTGTATTCTAATTCCAACTTCTAATATTATTTATTTATTGTCAATTTAATATAAAAATATTATAAACGCCTTATATTTATTTATCGATCTGTTTTTCCAACCAAATGAAAATTAGATTTTATTAACATAAAAGTTATTAACACAAAATTTATGTTATTGTTGATACTCTCTAAATAGTTGTTTATTTCTGAAAATTTTCACCGTTAGATTAGCTCGAAATTTTTGAAATGTTTCAAAATAGATGAAATTTTATTGCATTCATTTCACAACTGGGCATTGAATAAAAATAAGAAATTCCGCATAAATATTTTGTTTCATTATAATAAAACAAATACAGTCAAACCCATATTCGACGGACATCTACAAGAAAAACTAAGAGTGTCTGTTTAAGGGTGACGTTGTCCTCAATCCTCTTTCATTTGATGCCAACACGTTTTGTGACAATTGTTTCTATTGTGGAATAATTTGAAATTCTAATCTTGCAAAGAAGTTGTGGAGCAAAATTCCAGTACAACCTGCTTAGAGCTTACAAAAAGGTTCAATGTGAGTGATGAAACCATTCGATTGTACAGTAGAACCTCGTTTATCCGGACTAATTTTTGTAGTAGGTTATTCGGATAACTGAATTAATGTGGGAAAAAAACCCATTTTAGATAATTAATGTGAAATATTTATTATAAAACATCAAAATCAACCAAAAATTAACTTAAATTAATGAAAAAACAAAAAGTCCAAACTAATGAAACAGTCATAAAAACTATTTCTTGAAATTGGACGCTGTAGTGGGGGAAATCTATGAACGCGATTGTGGGTACGGATAATCACGAATCCGCATAACTGAGGTCCGGATAATTGAGGTTCTACTGTACCTTGTGTCTTTCGTAATGATCTTACATACCTGGTCTTGATCTTGATCTTGCTCATTGATACTCCAAATAATAGTCGCCCGACTATAAATTAATTCTTTTAAAAGGAACACTGAGCCAAATCAGCAGAAATTATATCTTGCCCCATATGAGGCTGAATTTTTGCAACTTTTTTTATAATAACAGTACGATAACGGATTATTCGTAATGCAAAAAATACCTGTTATGATTTTTATTCCAAAATAGTGACAATTTCGTTTCTGCGAATAACAGATGGGAACTGGACAATTCGTATAGCTTTGATATAATTTCGGCAAAGTTTATAGCAACGTGCTTCTTTTAAAATTGATTCAATTGACAAAAACGAAATTAGAAAATCAAACTATTATAATTTTTCTTCTTCTATATTATTGTTTTATGATCCTACTAATTATTTCAATCTTATAAGTTGCTAATTCCATTTAATGTCAGATTATAGATAATTCTCGAATTTTATGCGACTGAAAATAGCGATATACTATATATACTACCTACTATATATATGTATATATGAACGGACCCCCAAAACGAGTGTATTAAAGTTTGAGTTGTTATGTTGCTGTTTGATACAACATAAAAAGGTTGTAAAAAAATAAAACAGTTGAAATAAAAAAATATGTTGTCCCAGTAACCAGTGTCACATAATCGTGTTTTTATTGTCGTCCGAATAAACAAGGTGTTTGCGGCCAGATTTATGTGGGTTATCAGCGATCCAAATCAGAGATTTCCCATTGAAGTGTTTAAACTTTCTATACTCCATACTATATGTATATATATACACATATATATATGGCGATATAAATATATATTAACAATTAATTTTATGAGTCCGTGGCGTGGCCGAGGTAATTGTATTCAAATCTTTTCGGATTTATTCCAATATCAGACGGATATATGCACTTCAAAGCTACTGGGGAGATTTATGGTTCGTTCATTGTCTTAAATCTCAAGTAGAATGACACGTATTCATGTTTATATTGGATGAACGGTCGTAAAGATTCAAAATTAAATCCATATAAATAATATAATTTTTCTGTTTTTTTGGTTTGTCGTTCACTATATTGGTATTTCAATTAAAATTTTTCAAAAATTATCTATACACAATTTTATTAATAATAATTGTTAACAATTTCAACGCTTCTATACAATATACAAGTAAATCACACGAAATATTGACTATACCTATATATATATGCATAGTTGTATATAAAGACTTTATTGCAATTAACTTGCATTACAACTAAACTTTGATCATAAAATTTAATAGGTAAAATTCTTCCGCATTCTAACCGCGCATAGAACGCTTCAATTACATAAAATTTATAATTCTATCTACTACTAAAAAATACAAATTTTTTCAATACAACAATTATTAAATATAATAGAAAATATTATTAGATAAGCTTTCTTTATTCGGTTGGGTTATTGTTCTTCTTATAAAAATTTTGTTAGATGATGGTTTCGATTTGTGACCGTAAAGAGTAATAAGCTTTTACGATGCCATAAAGATGACAGATAAGTCTGCAAGCTTTGTGTGTTATAATGCACAACGCATTATCACTATGTCGTATAATTATGTCAATACTTATCGTTTTATAGACATTTTAATCACTTGACTTTGTTAAATTAGAGATGATAGTTTCGGTGGAAGAATGTGATTTTTTGTTGTTGTTTGGTAAATTTTTATATCAAGGTAATTGTCCTGTTTGGCTTGTGCTTTCAATAATTTATGCGCCTCAAACAAAATGTTTCAATTCTACAATGGTGTGCCTAACATGTTCTTATATATACATATATCTACTACATAGGTATATATACCTATATAGGTATATGTGGCAATGTGTTTTATTCCACGAATCGAACGTTTGTAGATAGTGTTGTTATACATTTCCACTTGTTTTTTTTTTATTGTTCTATTGTTGGTATTGCATCTTGCTATAGCTAATGTTTCTATCTTTGAAATCCTATTTAAATCCGTGTGAAGTCGCCATCAGGTCGGCCCTCCTAAATATAAATGCAAAATAAATATAAAAAGAACTCAATCAATAATAACAATAAATCAATAAAATTGAACGAACAAATCCCGAAATTTCTAAATTGGATCTGTGTCGAATTCACCGACAACATATTACTTCTATATGGGTTTTATTATAATAATTTAAAAAAAAATTACAATGCCCGCCGCCAAGGCCAGGTATTGTAATGAAAAGATTCACTGTCAGTCAGTGTGAAGACGGAAAGACTTTAATCTTCAACTATCTGTAATCTCACCTTGAGTTAGGGCATCATGCGCCCGTCACCGTCCCACGGTATAAACAGGTCCAGCTGAAACAAAATCAGATGCCAGAACTATAACCATCCGGACCATGTCACTCAAACAAACAAAACAAACCCGAAATAAATAAAAAAAATTAAACTTGTTATTTAATCGATCATCGAAATCACTAAAGAAATATTACGAATATTGAGCAATTTATTGCATGCAATATAATAGAATAACGAACGGATATGTTGATGATAAATTCCATGGATTCTATACATCATTACGAGATTAGGTAGAATTCCTGAAATTCCAGCTTTCAAATGAATAATATTCTCCTTAAATAGAACCATTGTTGTCTTGAGACTAAACACAATAATAATACATACCTATACGATTATATTGACGTGATTTTATTCGAATATTTCAATAAAATTTTCCAGATTCTCTCTTAAAAAAAGTTCAGGTATAAAAGTTTGTATATAGGTACGTTAATAATAAAACGGCTGCTGGACGTTTTATTTTACAAATTCACAAAAGATCAAGCCAGGCCAGGTAAACTGGCCGCAATTTCAACAACAACAACAACAACACACACACGGCCTCTTATTAACAGTGGCAACAAATTAAAATGGGCGGTTAGAGGTTTTCCACAATCATCTATCTATATAGCAGTAATATATAGAAGAAGATGATCTTCTTTTTTTTCTTCTAGAATTTATCGAATTTTATAAATAATTCAAATTGGATTTTATGTAAATCCGATATAAATAAACGATAAAAATGCACAACTATTGGCTCCAACGATTCGTAGAATATTTATAAATTATTTAGATATCGCATAATATAGTCGTTATTTTATTGCATTTAGAAATAAATTAATAATAATAATAATAGTAATGAAGGTTGAAACTATCTTTATATTAAACAATTATAATTTCGAATATAAATCCTTATATTTATTATAATAGTTAATTGCAAAGACCGGATAATTACTCTGTAAATAAATGTTCTATAAACCAGAAGAATCTCTGTGAAATATTGCAATATGAAGCTATAAAAATTTGAATTGTTTAATTAACATATCAAGAAACACCCACTTTTTGAAATAATTATTGAAATTGTTTAACAATAAATTAAGTAGGTTTTTTTATTTTTATCAACAAAAAAAACAAACACCAATTTAGTAATACCATTGCCAAAAACTGTTATATAAAACCTGTAATTGAGTGAATGACACGATAAATAGGAAATAATTGTGGCATCCATTTGTAGATTATTTCTTTTCAATTTTATTTCATTTTTATACAAGAAAAATTCATTTGAAAGAACCACCATCTGTATATATGTACTTATATACAGGATGGACCTGCCTCAGGCTTTCCCGGTCTGTAACATTGTTTCTGGTGGAGAACAAAAAATGCCGCACTTCGAAGATTTAAAGTGTAATATCTCTAGAGAACATTTTGGCGTTGAAACGGTTATGGGAAATTATATCAACGTCTTATAAATAATATTACAGCCTGGACACTTACAACGTGCTTTTACGCGCGTATTGGGTCCGTTGTTTCTCTTTTTATAAGTGCAAGTGAGGTCACAAATTTGTCTATCTCGCCCGCACTTATATGAAGAGAGGCAAGGACTGAATACGTGGTGTGTGTCCTGGCACTTAGATACCCGCATTTTTTTATTTCTTCCACTATGACCATAGTTACAGACCAGGAAAGCTTGAGACGGTCCATCCTGTATAGATATAGTCGAATACCACACGCACCAAGAAATAAATAAAAGATGAAGGAAAAAAAAACAACAAAGTTCTGGCACCCTATCGTGAAGGGATAGAGAACAAAAGCTGACACCCTTCATAAATAAAATCGTATAGTAGTATATACCTGAACAACACAGGTTTATACCTGCCTACCTATTTTATAATATAACCATGAACAAAAATTTCGAATTTTATTATTAATACAAGATAAAAGAAAAGCTGTCGAACAAAACTATATATATAAGTTGAGCTTTCTTAACACCTAAAAATACGTGTGAAGACTTGTCACGGATATCCGCTATTTTATGCTGAAAATACAATACGGTTTGTGTTCTAATCGACTATTGAAGTTCCCAAATACAATTCTATTGTAATAAGTGTTTTTACTTCTATTTTCAATAGAATTTGACCTTATGTCGGGGCTCAATTTTCGATTGTTCGAATAAACCAGAGTTACAGTTGCTATTTTTTTAATAAATAAAGAATTGGCAATTTTTCAATTATTATTATTGTAGTTGTATAGTCAATTTCGAACAAATTGACGGTTTATTTTAAATAATTATTAATAACTTGAAGGTTTCTTTTATATATTATAGGTATAGTATATATATATTTCGGTTATGGATAAAAGGAAAACTTTCATATTTATAGTTTATCGTAAATCATATAAAACGAAAAATTTATTACATCGTCGACAAGATAGCCAAACAAATCAGAAATAAAGTCGAAAGTGGATCTTTTGTATAACCTATAACGATGAACAAACAAAAGTCATGTCTCTTCTCTCGAACTAATCGAGATTGCACATGCCAAGTCTATATCTTTGCAACCATAGATCTTTATCATTTCAAATGTCGACGATTTTATCGTTTCGAAAAACAATTGCGGAAAATTGTTTTTCAATAATTTCCATTTATTAACAATTCTAATAGTATAAGAAATAAGTGCATAAAAGTTGTGCTTGAGGCTGGTATACACATACACATCAGGAACCGCCTGTGGGCGTTCATGTTATGCTTGCTGAACAGAACGCCACCTCCTACGCTACTGAATTACGATAATACACCGAATACTTATATATTAAAAAAAAATAAAAATAAATATACCTAGCTAAAAATAAATAAATGAGAATTAAAGGAAATTTTAGCATCGTATTATATATGTATACACAATACCTGTTGTAATACTGAAATGATTCAATGTCGAGTTATTTATTAGCTTTCCCTATATACATACATATTTATTCGACCCAAATACAAGAAATTGTTGAGTAAATGATATAATCCGTTGAGTGATAAGAGAATTGTAAAAACTTTACTAATTTAAATAATAACAAATGATTATCACTTAAAAGCATCAATTCGATTTCTTAATCTAGTTGTAATTGCTGTGCAAATGGTTGTAAATAACTAACCAACTCTTGTAAGTACAATCCCCACTTTAATACAATAATTAATGAACGGATGTCTAACGAACTTTGTATAGTGGTTAAGAAGTGCATTTTAAATTAATTTTCTCTTATATAATAATTATAATGAGTATACCTATATTTATAAAATTGTGTAAAATTATAATTGAATAAATGATCACTTTGGCCAACTTTCTTCCACTTCTCGTTCGATTATAATAATTTGATATGGTAAATTATAAACTTTTGAGTCATGAATGAATTTATATTAACAATCGTAGTGATTGTTAATATTTAGAATAACCTTTGGCCAATAGATTTTGTGCAGCAGAAGCACCAACAAACCAGCAGCAATACATGTCCGCATAGATATACCATGAAGCAGAGACGAATGTTGACCAATTCGTTTCGAAACATTAATCAACAGATTCAGGACTTAAAACGTATATTTCTGTCAACGCCCGCACCCCCCTTTTGAAAAATAAATAAGAAATTAAACGACAAAAATACAAAACTAAAGAATAAGAAGAAGAAAAAATCATCATCCAACAAATTACTCCACATCTCAGTTCGCAGCTGAGACATCTCTTGTCAGCCATTTTGAATTCGTTTGGTCAACAATGGGGTTTTTTCCGTGCCGTTTCCATGGTTACCGGTCGGAATTTGTTTTTCTGCCGGCATCGGCGCGGTCCATGTCCGGAGCTTTTAATTTATTCGACCGAAACTTGCATTGTATTTTTATGTTAAAGTGCCCGTCTGATGTTGATTTTTATATTATTATTATTATTATTATTGGAAATATAATATAATAATTTAAAAAAATTAGGGCCCCATTTGATGAGTTATTATTATTATTTTTTTTTATAAATATATAAATCGTTTAATAAATTAATCGAAAATTGATCTTATATTATTGTCTTGGTGGGCTTTTCGTGACGGCAGCAATAACTTTTGAAAACTTGAAAGATTAACTTTTGAAATTTGATCAAGAATACGCCGAATAATCGGCATGAATATACAATAAGAATTTTTTTATTATTAATTGCAATGGCTTGTTCTT
>JAZBGX010001090.1:0-21233 GCA_037414775.1 Zonitis immaculata | reverse complement strand
TCAAAATGGGGTCGTTCCATATGAAAAAATTGATTTAAGCCACATTTTCCAAAGTAATTTTCAACATTTTTTTTTCTCATACACCCATATGAAAAATTATTAATCTAACGTATTAAATCTATAAAACAACTCTTTCTCTACAAGAACACCTATTTAGTTACAAATTTTAACGTTAGGACATAGGATAAATTTTCCAATATTTACAGGTCTGCAAACCCATTTTTTGACACAAAATGTTGAATATCTCAAGAATGGTAAGTCTTAGGTATGAGACAATGCAAACAAAGTGGGGCTCAAATTCATCAACAACTCCAAAAATGCAATAATATATAGGGCATTCTATTTAAAATAAGCAAGTTAGTATCAGTTTGCGGTATAACCGGAAGTGCCACTATCTTGAAAATATTTTAGCTGATCATGCCCCTTAGATATTGGTATGCTCACAAATTTTCAGATTAAAGATGTCCTTGATCGTTTGCAGCCCAAATCTTTGGACATGTTGGTTTTATTTTTTTAAGGCGCATCTTTTCTGATATTCGAATTGGTCTGATTGGTTTAATTTCAAAAAATCTATTCTAGTTTGGTTTTTTATCTTTATTTTAATCATTTAATTTCTCCCAATAATTCTGCAGCTAACTCTCATGTTCTTTTTTGTATTTTTTTAATAAAAAAATTATTATTTCAACAAATCCATGTCAAAAATATCACACACTGCGCGTATTTTAAAGAAGAATCAGAATCTATCAAAAAATATAGGGATTATTATTTACTGCGCAAAGAGGTGGGAGTAAAAAATCAACTATCGGAAAATATGCGTTTTAAAAAAAATGAACTCGACCTATATTGGCCGCAAATGATCAAGTACATTTTTATTTCGAACGTTCCACAGCCAATGATCGCACTGTATAGTTGTGTGCGTGTAAATAACGTCGAATTGACGGCGGCGGCAATGGTGACGGTAATATCATGTTATTCATATACAATATTAAACAATAATACACCACTAATATTCAAGCAGTATATTATCGAATTTTCCATTATTACTTGGGATTATAATGATAATAATCCAACAATCAATCAAAATTCTCAATTCTATTATTATTATCATTGAAATATTTGAATAATGTACAAGCCCCTTCCCACCTCAGTTGGCCCAGCGTAGAAGTTTTTTAACAACTCATTTTCCAAACTAATGCAACCGCTTTTCAAAAATTCAATAGTTAACATATCAGATAATTGAGATTAATAATAAATTCGAAATAACAACCAAATAGCACAAACACCAAAAATAGGTACCTAATATTTACACAACAAAAGTTCACCACTGTCCATTATCACCTCTATTTTATACGACATCTGAAATTTTTCAAGCATAGTATTGATCAAGTTTCGGCAGCAATTTGGAATGAAATAATATCTAATATCTAATAGTATCTTAAAGTCGTTGTTTTAAATCGGAGATTGCTCTAGCGAGCAGATTCTGGATTGCGATTTCACCTTATGTCTTAATGTTTTGATTTGGTACAAGGCAGAATTATTCAAAGCCCATTTCGAGAGAGGTACATTGTGTTCCTCTATCCATTTGATATTTTTCTTTGAAATATAACATCCTGCCCATCGTATACTGGAAGCCTAAATCTAGACCTGCAGTTAAATGTTTTTCCATAACTGATAACAAGGATTTTCCTAGATCTCCAGATATTTGCCTGTATTGATAATTCCCTGTAAAAAATTAACTTGCTCTGCATACCTGGATAACTTGCTTCCGCAGACCATGACCAATGCAGAAAACTTTACTTTTCATGCAAGACAATCAAGTTAAAATGCCTCATATATTTCAAATCTGAGTTCGCCGCTCCACTGTATCGCTTTCCACTGCTGAAGATTCCAATTTTAATGTTTCATCGCCCATTTTAATGGATTATTCTTTGGCTGTTAGTTCAAAATAGGTTCTTCTTAGCCTGAACAAAATTGCAAATTTCGATTTTTATTTATCAAATTTTTAGTTTCCAACTTGTTTTGGAAGTCCCAAATCCTAACTTTTGAGATTCACTGTGACATGTGGATTCAGGCATTCTTCTTCCAACAGCATCACTCCACAAAACACTTCACCCAAGATAATTTGCGTGCAAATTTTTTTTTCAATAATTCTTCTTTCATCGACTCCAGTTATATCTTACTTTCGTTTAATTATGGCTCAAGAAACAATAATTTTGATCAGTGGTCCAGTTGACATGGGAAAGGGCTCATAGATTTGCATCAGTCAGAAATAAAAAATTGAAACAATTTTTTTTTAATAGTTTACAGTTTATTTTTAGATTGATTTTTAGAAGTTACGTACATTGAAAATTGAATTGTATCAAGGGTTGGCTTTCGTTTGTTCGTTTTTGTTTGTTTTGTTTTTGTTCTTTCTGATGATGTCTTTAGAATTTATCAACAACCAATTGGATAATATGTATTCGTATCTGTACGACAAAAGACACATAGACAAAACGACTTTAGTCTATCTACTTGATCCTAATCCGGGTCTCTTAGAGGTCCATTTAAGCTTCGTGGTAAAGTCTTTAAATCATTAACTATCGTATCTCGTTAAATTTATTAAATAAATTTAGGATTTTTTATAAACATCTAAGTTTGTTCGTAAATCTTCATGCTGCCCTCAAAAAAAAAATCTGACAACGGCGGAATTGATCTTCATTCCAATTCGGATTTAATTTATTCAAAGACCTAGATCAACATTTCCCATAGAATAGCACTATATTCGATAATCAAGTTTTCGTTGATTAAAAACGGATAATAAAAATATTAGAGTTGATTTTCCTTAATAGAAGGAATCGTAATGTTTCCAATAATCCTAAAATATGAATCAATTACAAATTTTTTGTTGGATTTTTAATAGAATCTAAACATTTACGATTGAATATTGTAAACAAATTTCTAATTTTTTCCCGAACAAAATTGTAATGTGTTAATTTGAATAAATTTTCTGTCGTTTTTTGTTTTTTTTTTGTCTTTCTTAGGTGTGTTGCGTGTGTGGTCGTCAACGTGGTAGATATCAAATTGCATTTTATTCTAGTTTAATAGGGCCGAAAGTTGATTCTTCTTTTCTTTTTATTGTCGTTGTTAACTCAATAAATATTCATTCGAAACGACATTTACCATTAAAAAAAATAAAAGATATAATACGAACAAATTTGTGTTTTATATCGTTTTGTTTTTTGTATGTTTTCTTTTTTTTCTGATGGAAAACTCATCAACTTATTAAATGTATTTAATGTTTTCAGGCATCGTTCTTTAACTGATCAAAGTGACGAACTTGTCATTATAATTTTGCATTTTTAACAATAAAATTATTGAGCCACTATTTCGTTTGAAATAATCAAATTTCGTGATCGATTAATCGACAATCCGGAAAGACCATTTATAAGAAAAATCTTTCAGTTTCAATTTGTTGTTCCTATGTTTTTCGACATGATTACTGTAATTGCTTCATAAATTGAAGAACAGATTATGATTGAATGGTAATAGTAGAAACCAGATGTTTAGTGAAAATGTTATAAATTTGTATGTATGGAGAATTATTGGGTTGCAACATTCTCTCATTCCATTTTTAGAATCATCTAGAAACTCTATCACTTCAATTTAGTAATAGAATATGGTATAAGATTCTCGTAGCTTACACGCGGAAGGTATGAATGCGTGTAATAAAAACTGGAAACATGTTTTCAATAATTCACTTCGTATCATTGTGTTTTATGAGTTCCCCCATAGAAATAATGCAAAGACTGCTATACCGGAAAAATTCGTGTCAAATTCAAAATAGATGCCGTTGGTACCACAGATTTAAATCAGGAAATATTTCGTTCGAAGATCATGTTCTGGTCACCTTTCGGCTCTAAATACAAAGCCCTCTAAAAATAGCGCTAAATGTTACCAACCGCCAATTGCAATTATATAACAATAATTGCTAATTACCAAGAACTACCGCTATCACGCTTTTAAAAACGATAATTGATGAAATTTCTATTGGAAATTTACATACAACAAGAAGTATTCAATGTGAATCGTACGGGACAAGCGACGTGACTCCAAAACGGTGGACAGCCTCCACAGCAACCAAAGCGCAGTTATTTGGGAAAAAAATTACTGATTTGTTCTTAGTGGGACGCCCAAGAAAAACTTCGGTACCTCTGTTAAAGCGGGAGCATATGCAGTACAATGACAAAAGCTGACAGATGTAATCCAGCGATATCGATCAAAATATGGAAAAATTGATCTACTATATATGATAAATGATAACGCACGTCGACATGTTGCTAATAAGATCTGTCAGCAAATTTTACGGCTAGATTTGGAAGTCCTCCATCACATTATCATTTGATCCGGAATCTATAAATTCGCTAATTGGTCTTTACTCGAAAAAGGGGTTACTTTTTGTCAGTGATCAGAGTAATGAGCGAAGAGAATACGATATATAGTATATATTATAGATTATTATTGCCTGGGCGGGCAAACCGCTAGTACTATATTGTTTGAGAATAGCCATCCGTGACTAACGTACACGGTGCTCCCAAGTGCCTGAATAATTCTTATGCTCCTTGGAATAGTGCAAAATTGTCTAGGGCAACCACCCTGATACGCAGGAACCTTAGTGCAATATCTGATTATTATGCACCCCGATCTGGGAGGTAGCCATATCCGTATTTAAAGAGTAGACATTCGTGCAACTAGTCATAATCACCTGAGGGCAAATCTAACCAATAGATCAATCACACACCACATAGCAGCGGAACCGTTAACGACATCTAATGGATAAAATATTAGATTTTGTGCTAGAATCTGCACTGCGAAACTACTCGCAGAAATCCAATAGCGTCTATTAACCGTCCAGTCTCGAATTATTGACAACAATTAGAAAAAGTTGATACTTAATAGTTGAATCGTCAAACGAATTAATCGTAAATTTCGAAAATAAAACGATTTATATAGATCAATAAGAAAATTTCGGCCAATTTTTTGGAGTCGCAGCACCTAATTGAAATTACAATAAATGTTTGAATTTATATATTTAGTATTCAATAGAAAAATCAATAATTATCAATTGAAATGAAATATCTGTATATTGAAACTGAACAATTGATTTACTACATAGACACCTATCTATTTGAAATTAAATATTTATAATAAAGATTCATTTTATATTTCAACGATATCTACAACAAATCGTTTATTCAACCATTCAGATAGGTCATAACGACACTTGTCATAATTCATGCAATATATCGACAATAGTTTATTGTAGGCATAAGTATATGTATGTATTAATGTATATATACAACATTATAATATGGCTAATAATTCCTATTGCTGTCTTAATGCCAAAGAAAGATAACAACACACAACATGGAAATATAGATTTTCTCTTCATCGTCGACAATATTTATTGATAGAATAAATCATTCTAATACATATCGCAATTAAGGACTGTCAACGAATGGATAATACAATGAGGATAATTTGGTCGCTAAATGATATAAACTGATTTTATACGGAATATAGAGATAGAGATAGATACAAAATATTACAACAATTCAAATTTGTAGATAGGTATTTTTCAGTTGGAATTCGAAGTCCTTATATACATCTAAATAATAAAAATGAAGCGGCAATGGAACAGCGGTATATGGTTTTTTTTTTTTTTGTTGAAATTTCCAAACAGAATCTGATTCAATAAATATTTCAATTTTGTAGCATTTGGTAATTTTCCTCTTAAAAGAAATTCGCTCCACATTAAATAGATCATTTGACAAAATAAAGAATGTAATCGAAAATTCTATTACTCGAATCAGTTTTCAGTTTGAATAATTTACTATGTTTGTATAATGAATACAGCTATTTATTGTCAATGTGTGTGTGTGTGTGTTGTATATTTGAAATTGGATAAACTTCACGATGAAGTTGGAAGTTTATTTATTAATTTTCATATTTAAATAGACAAGAATAGAACGGTTTCTATCATATTAATTATAACTTTAATTTCAGTTTTAAAACTACCGAAAAACAACTACCGCTATCACGCTTTTAAAAACGATAATTGATGAAATTTCTATTGGAAATTTACATACAACAAGAAGGTATTAAGATTAACGTTTATATAATAAGCTAAGGAAAGTTTGATTGTTGAATTACCAATAATTCTTGGGTGAATCGTGTCGGTAAACTTTTCCGAAACTTCTATAATTGTAAATGCCTGTTTTGAATTCGGAATTGTGCAAAGGATACCAATTCTCTATAGAAATGTGTGCTTAGACTTAACAACGAAAATTGTAACAAATAATGAATCACCTATATGTATATTTGTTTCTTTTTCCTGTTCGTTTCGGCAACTTCTCTTTAAATAATTTCCATCAGTTGCAACTGTGAAAAATGCAATTTTAAAACGTACACTAATATCAATTTTCCATTTTTATCCGTCTAATGGCATATCTACTATAGATATATTGGAAAATTTCATGATAAATTCCAAGTCATTTTGTTTAAATTTCAGTTCATAAAATCCAATTCTATAATATATTGAATTTGAATTTTTGTTTTGTTTCTCCTGGAAATCGAATTACCTATAACTGATTTATTATTCAATACAAACAAAACCATTTTCAGTTCAAAATTATTTAATTCCAAGACTTTAACGAAATCTCAGAGCCATATGATACCGCTCTGTGAATTTTTGTTGCTATTAGGAGAGGAATGGAAACGAGCGCTTTTAAACCCTCTCTAGTTGTGAGTTAAAAAATTGTATAAATAGACCGTCATGTTTGGAAACTACATACATTTGAATGAGTTAGAGTCCTCATCAAATAGTTCTGTCTAGATCATTTTGAGGGGTCAGGATAAGATTCTCTTCGTTTAGACATCGCTCTTTAGCGACATATTTCTTGATTTGTCAGTAGATAACGTTGAATAATAAATTCTGTTATATCTAATAAATATTTTGTTTCGTATCGATTATCATTATCATTACTTTTGAATCACCCCTCGTACTGCGGCTCTGTTAATTTTTGTTACTATTAGTAGAGAAGTTTCTGATTAAATTGACATGATTTGTGCGATTTCTAATACAGCGAGTGTTAATTTTCTCAACGGTCGTTCATTCGAACGAAGAAACAAAAACAAAATAAAAGTCAAACTTTTTGAAAGAGAAATTGACGATTTTCCGCTCAATCAATTGATTACAGTCTCAAGTTTTCTACTAATACTACGGTATTTTTTGTTTGTTTGTTTTGTTTTGTTGTTATAGTAGTCTATTTTTGAAAGGATGATTAAAAATGGATGCGTCCTTATTCTGAAAGTTTCCACTTATTTAATAATAGAAAAGCACTATACAGCAATTTAAATAGGTTATATACTCACTCCTGCTAGTATATATTCGGAAAAGGACGTATTCCTGCCAACATCGATTTGGATTTGTTTCCAACTACATTTTTATTTATAGCACAATCTACGTGGTAAACCTAATTTGTCTTAGCAACAAAATTCGAAATTGAAAATAATTTGTAGTACCTACTTAATTCGAATTTAGATTATCTTAATTATTATCGATTTTACAGGGAAATCCACCCTGTTCGCCTATCAAACAAACAGAAAACTAACCAAATAATAAATCATTTCCAAGATTTTTATTTATTCATAAGTAAATCCAATAAATAAAACAAAACTTAAGTTGACTCCGATATTTTTTTTACGTCAATAATACTTTTCAAAAATCGTAATTCTTCTAAGAATTCCACAAAAACTAATACATATTCAATTAATTCCTTATCTAAACGATTCATATAATTAATGCAACTTGTTAAAAATGTGATAATCATACAGTTAAATAACACCTCAACATTAATTATCTTCAACAGCTTCAAATTATGCAGATAAGATTGGAAAATTGTTAAAAAATTATAGTCGTCCTGTAATGACTCAATATTATATAGTAACGCAACCTAACTATTATAGTGACCTGGTAAATGAATTGAATATAATTTGGATTAATTTTTTTTCCAAACAAATAGAAAACACGTTTTCAACAAGTCTCTTCTAATCGTGTTTCGAAGATATTGAAAAGCGGAATCTAAACTGGAACGAATCTCTAAAGGCGAATCAAACTTAATGAGGTAGTGAACGTGTGTAATTAGTTTAAGTAAATCTTTATTGAATTAGGTACGCTTATCATACATTATTTCCTATATAATATTTCGAAATTATTATCTTCGATGCCATGAGGATGTTGGATATTTTTCTAATTTCCATTACAACTAAAATTTCTACGCGATATTGGTAGTATTGCGTTATCTAGAAATATGTCAATTCGAATCGAAGTTGAAGAAATAAATAAATTACGAACGAAATAAATTCTAGGATACGATCTCGACATAAACCTAATAAAATTTTCACGACTAAAATTGATTGCAGCTCCATAAGTTAGACTTCTACATTTCTTCTATATAGTTGTCGTTATCGATTCTATACTATAAACCTATATTTACAATTTATCTGTTGCAATATTGAAATTATTTAGAATTTAATGATATGATGGTGATTTTGGTTCGTCTAAAATTTGATTCGTAAAATTGAGAATAAATCACAATCTAGTTGAAATAAAATTGACTGATTCAATCATCTATTTTATAATATTAATATTTGTTTTACAAATCGACCACCACACCTTACCACATATAATAAATCCTAAAGAAAAGGTCCTTCCATTTGACGTTTATGTATAACCATATACAGTCAAGTTTCATGTATAATTGACTTTATGTATGTCCAACTTGGGGCTTTCATTAGCACAACGCTCTTAATAAATCATATTGTTGATTAAAAAACAATGAATTTATTTTGTGAAGACTATCCACAACGCTCACACAATAACACATAATCTCTTTGTCGACCATAAATTTTTTACCAATATCACTTAATAAATACCCACATATTATCGAAGATAAGAATAATTTAAATCGAAATTTATACAGGGTGAATTATTGGAAAAAAAATATATAACAACAAAATAAAAATATTTCCAGCTATTCAACAATAACTATAAAAGGAAACACACAAATGCCGCTTGACCTTTATTTTTTATTATCTATTTTTTCCTTACAACAATTATAAAGTTGTAATAACCGTTAATTAGTCCGTTGCTTTGGAGTTTATAAGAAATCCTACTGTGAGATACCGACACCTACACAAAAATCAACAATAATCCAATGCGAACGAGAAAGTTGTTTTGTTTTTGAAAAAAATTGTTTAATCAAAATCAAGAATCTAGGGAAATTCTTATTAGAGATATAGATAGGTATATATATAATATATTCAGTTTTCTTGGCGTTTCGTTTAATTAAGAGAGAAAATCGTGTTCTCGTCATTTCAAACAAATTGTTTGAGATAAGCTCCTCGAACATTTGTTTTTGTTTAAATGGGCATACAAAATTGTTGAAAACTTCAAATTAAATAACATGAACGACTAATCACTATCTTTATGATCCCACTCAACAATGGCTTATATTGAGATGGAATTATTTTAGTAGTGGAAATTTCCGAAAAGTTCATAGGAAAATTTCTAATTTCTATAAAGTAACCAAAACAGTTCGTGAGGTTTTTTCTTGTTCAGAGTGCCAGGGATATTTTTTGATCGTTTATATACAGCGTATCCCAAAATGTTCTAAACAAATGGAAAACTTTTTGGTAATTTCGGTAAAAAGCCCTGCTTTCTCCGAAAATATTATTAAAATTATGAATTATCAGAGTTGCTAAAAATTTACCAAATCCGGAACTTGCTCAAGTGGGAACTACAAATAAAGTTAATTTTAAAACCAAATGTTATGAGAAAATATTTTATACGATATTATTGAATAAAACTTTTTGTATACCCCGTATATCGCATTCCGATTTTAATTTGTTCATGATATTTTTAAACAAACTTTCAGATCTATTCAATACGTGTGCCATACGTGTACGCTAACTTCACTTTGTTTACAAGCTCCATAAAGCGCTAGTTTCATGTGCATCGATAAATCACCCAGTAATCTACACTATAGCCACCTCTAAACACCCCTTTTTGGAAATCATGTTCTTAAATTAGTCTCATAAAAGATGTTCCTCCTTCCTTCTAACGAGTATATCACGGTATTTCTCCTCGCACTGGACAGTGACTTTAAGAGCGTATAGGTCTGCTGGGTCTGCTGCTTGTTTCAGACACTATAATCTAACCTCAAAAATGTCAAATTTAATTACGTTATACTGTCATTTATTTAAAATGAATCCCAATTTCATTAGATGCAAACAATTATTTGAGTACAAACTTGGCACCAAAGCGACCAAGGCGGCGGCGCAAAAGATGTGTACTGATCCAATAGCAAATACTCCAAAGAATTCCTCACAGTTGAGAATGATTTAATTATGTATTTGGCAGACAGCAGCTTGAATTGTCTATTGTGAGTTCTTATAGCGGTAGTCTATTGTAATCAGCTTTAATGAATACTTGAAACAATAACCTTCTTTGATCAATCGAAAGAACTTTCTACTCTTGAGCCAGATCTCATACGGAAAAAAAATTTAAGCTGACTAATTTATTTTCCTGGCATCTCATGAAGTGATTACCACCGTAGTTGTAAAGTTGTGAAGTTTAGTTGAAAAGGTGGCAGCACTTCTTCAGTCTTACGCATTGAAATTGTAGTTGAACAGCATTTCTATGCTCCTCCAGAATGTATAAATCTAAATAATCAATAATTTTCTTCCGCACTTACTTAACGTAATTTGCATTTCTTTGGATCACATTTAAAGTTATCTTGAGGGAAATAAGATGGAAAATTAATTTCCATTGGCGTTTAATATGCCATACAGGCTGAACCGCCTCAGGCTTCCCTGGTCAATAACTCTAGCCCTAGTAGAAGAAATCATAAATGCACTCAAAGATTCCAAGTATGATATCTTGACAATATTTTGGCGTCAGAACGGTTTCTTTAGCTTTTTGGGAAATGTGGAAAATTAATATTAATTCAATTTTCCATAATTATAATACTTTATAATATTTTCCACATTTTCTAAAAGTTAGGAAAACCGTTTTAATGCCAAAATGTTTTCTAGATATCCCACTTTAGATCTTCGAGTGCAGTTATGTTTTTTCTTCACTAGTACCACAGTTACAGACTAGGAAAGCCTGAGGCGATCCACCTGTATATACCTAAATGAAGGCCGAACAACTTATTTTTGGTAAACGTAAATTTTGGAGTACGTAGGGGGTGAGCTAAGCGCCGAGCCCAATCGACATATATATACCCCAAAAAACGATTATTTTTTTTTGACTTTCTGATAGAATTGTAAAAAAAGCAATATATAGGTACTATAAAGTTGTTCCCAGTTTTTCATCATCTATCTTTCTGATAATCGATATTTAACGATGTGTTAAGGCAAATGCGATTATTTCATAATTTTGAACAAATTTATAAAAACAAATTGATTGCAATTCCAATAATAATATGGAATTAATAGCGTGGAGACTTTAATAGCCGATTGCGACCGTAACCCGACTGAAATTTCAATAAAATTCAATTATTTCTATTAAATCTTGAAAATGACTGTTTTTTCTCCATTAAATTACATTATTTAGATAAATTTAGAACGATTAATGATAGAAATTAAGGTAATAAATGAAGAGGGAACATGCAAAAAATAATAACTTGTGTTTCTCGATAGTCCTAATTATTATTATATCGGGTTCTTATGATCTTATCGTGAGTTTATTTATGGCGTATTAATAAAAAACTATTACCGTCATTATCATTTTCCCGATAACAATATTACAGTTGGATTATTATAATTTCGAAAAGAATAACAACCGTATTTTGGCGTTATTTCTATAGAGATATATGCGGAATAAACCTTAAAGTTTGTGTGGTAAAACTGAAATATGTTGAAACTTTTTGAAACAATTTGATCTAACTCTAGGTTTATGGAGAATGAAAAATTATTCATTTATTCAGTCGTTTTTGTTTCTAAATCATTTAGTCTTAATTCATGATTCGCGTGAGTTACGAAATTATTATTATTTCCATGAACAAAATCTGGAATAAGTATTTATTGGAAAAAAATTAAATAAAATAGATTTTTGCTGTGACTAATATATAACGAATGATTTCAATTTTGAGACCTCTATTGATCGTGGGACGAAATAATTCAAACTGAAAACCAATTAAGATGATATCATTAGATGGGTTAATCAACGGCTATTTAAATCTATAGTATATTCGTTATAAGATTTAAGTTCAACAGGGTTAGATTTGATTCTCTGATAATTTCCAATAAAAATAACAATAATAATGAAACGTTTCTTTTGTTGTATTACAAATATTAAATTCACTATATTTTATAAGTGATAGCTTTTTTTCTTCTTGTGTTATTATTAAAAACAGCCACAAACTTTATATAAATATTCCTATACATTCCGGGATTAATTCTTAGATCTCCCCGCTCCAAACAAAATATAAAGCAAAATTCCGAATTAGTTTTAGCGTTATGTCTTTAATTAAATTTTATTGTGATTTAAGAACAATGATTTTGTGTGTAGAATATAGTGGAATAGAAGAACGGATGTTATTTGTCCACATCCCCGTCGTTGTCCTTGTCCTCATCATCATCATTTCGAACATTCGTCTGGATTTGTTGCGCGTGGATAAAACTAAGGCAAAGTTGTTTTGTATGTGTTGTAACGGTGATTAGTCTCAAACTGGGAATTTTAATTACAAATCTGTCACTAGCAGCCGTTAAAACATTGCATTCGTGTTCCTATATCAACACGGATTTTACTACAAAACCCAGAGAGAGGGGAAAAATTTGATAAACGCCTATGCAAATTATTATTATTATTATTTTTTATGGAGAAGCTTAGAATTCATTCGGATGTATTTGTTGATAATTAAAATTCAAATAAATTTTATAGTTGTAATAATTGTAATTTTTTATTGTTTCTAATTGTAAAAGTTATAGTACTTCAAATTAAATATAATCAAACAATGATCATAGTCTCAAGACGGTATGTTGTTGTTTGAATTATTCCAATTCGAGAGTAGAATTTAACAACCTAGCCTGGAATTCACCGAATCACTCTCTTTAAACAATATTCAAGTCTAATTTCAGTCTACGTAAAGGCATCATTAAAACTGAAAGGGCAGAATCTTAATGTATACGCCAATGAATTTGAAGAGACAATTATCTTGTAAGTTAAAAATGTGCTAATTATTCTTTTTTTTTCTCTTTGATCGTCTACCAAATTGAGAGTGGGAGAATTCTTTTTATAAAAAAAAATATATATATATAAAATTCGATAGTTATAATATTTATGATCTTGATCCATCATTTCTCTCCCCTGTCTATACGTTGTGATCTTTATTCTATAGAAATCGGTATCAGATTGCGTTGTAGGTGGATGTTATTATCTCCTGTTGTGAAAAATGGACGAATTTTTATTTTATATTTATAAGTTTTTCTTTTGTTATTTTGATTGTGAATATAGCGCCGGTGTACTTTAAATCATTTGTAATTTTTGAATAATTTTGACATATGTATCTAGAGAGGAAACAACAATAACAACAGCACAAAAACACGATGAAAACAGAGAAACAACAAAACAAACACCAAACACAATATAAACAACAATTTGATATTAAAATATTAAATTAGAAACCATAAAAGTTTATTCAAAAGTTGAATTGCCTTTCAATTATTTAAAATTAGAAACGTTATTTGAAATTTTCTCTTCTGTAGAAATAAGAATGCTCAATTAAAACAAACAAACAAACAAACAAACAATAAGATAATTTCATCAAATTACACCTACTTATACATAATTTGAAAAATGTGTTTTATTAATTTTTTACTTTATTAATTCAATTTCTATGCTAACACGTGAAAACTTTTATTAGGTATCATATGGATATGCAAATTGATTGTGACAATCTTATTTTTTATTGAAACAAAAATATATTCTACTTAATAAAGAAAGAAATTTTAGGGAATAAAGTGTAAATTTGGTTAACTTTGCAAGAGAGAGAGAGAGAGAGAGATAAAGAGAGGAAGGTTAATATGTATAAGTATCTGTTCGATAAATTTCGTCTCCTTTTAACTTTTTATAAGGAATTTAATGGAAATCAACTGGAAATTCATCCTCATTATTTCAATTATTACCGATTGCTGTTATTTCTTTTATTCCTCTCCATTTAAAAATTATTGCGACAAAAAAATACTACAGTAAAACCTCTATTAACGGACACCTTCCTTAAGGTAAAACTTGTGTTAGTCGGACGCCGACACAATATTTATTTCACCACCTTAAGAAATTCAACTTCTTTAGCCGCATACTTCCTATTAAAGGTAAATTGACAGAATACTTATTTTGGAACAGATTAATTTTCTTTCAATTTTTCTCTTCTGGAAGCACAATTTTGAAGATTTATTATAAATTTCACCGAAAAAATTCTCTAAGTTGACATTCAGACAACAAGTTATAAACATCCAAATATGTTATCAAGAAAAAGACGGTTAGCTTTCATTTCACTGTAGATGTCCGTCCAAATAAGGTTTTACTATTGCTATACCATATCTAACAGATTTATTTAAATTTAAATTAGACTTTAAAAAAAATGACGTATGAACTAAATATAGAAAATCTCTATTGTAAACATTTTGAGCGTTAAAGGATCAAAAAGGATAAAAACTATCGAATAATCCGTTGGCAATCTATTTTTAACATTAAATTGACAAAAAAATTGAAGCTCCTTGGTATTGATATTTTCATTTTTATGGCCAAATTTCTATTTCAAACAAAATAATAATGGGAAAAACCCTAATATACAACTATTATAAAGTAGATCCGATCTTGGTTCCCTGAAGTCTAATCATGTTCACATTATACATAATCTGACTCAGTTCACGATTCAATCTTGAACCGTCAATTACTGAAATCGTACTTATCTGGCTCGTATAAAACGAATGATAGCCGACTCAACCGGGAGCAAAAAAGCATTCACACTAGCGGTATATGCCGTTCGATTTCACTCATTATATTGAACAAAAATTCTCCAAAACTAATCGATACTAGAACGTGATTCAATCGGAACTAGACTCTTACAATTAGTATGACAGTACACACATTGTTTCTTATATTTTATCCAGGCTCCTAATGTTTTTGAGGCTATAGGGTATGCAATTGTCCGTATGCAATGGAAAGTAGCTCTTCACTGGCGCTAAATTCAAAGTGATGCTGTGCTCACACTTGTTGACGGTTTTACCATGTTATAATCTCAAGACAATGAGTATAGGTGCTGTTGTCATAAGACGGTCGGAATATAACTGTGATGAACAATAAAGTAACTGGCCAAGTAGCATTACTTTGAAGTTGTAAATTGGGAAAGTGTATTGTTGCTAAGTTATTGTCAAAGATGCTTTACTTGATATTCTTTTACTAGACCGATATCGGACCGAAAACAATCGGTGATCGAGAACAAGCCGTGATCGGTTTGTGGTTAGTGTGGATCTACCCTTAACGTATAATATACCCAAATGAACGAATATCCTTGAAGAAATCGATTTTTTCTTGTTTCTTTAGCAAATTCGCAAAAAACAAAACATATCTTTTAAATTTATTAACAATATTTACTTTAATATACACTAACGACTAACAAAATGAAAATTGCAATAATTTAGAGCATGTAGAAAAACCTGTTGTTTGAATTACTGTGGACAAAAAAAAATTATATAAATTATCGTTAAGCAAATTTCCCATGACATGACTAATTTACTGTATAGCAATAATAAGAATAATGAAAATAATAATTTCAGTTAATTATTCTGAAGATTATCGAGTGTCGTCAATATTCGAGAGAGAATCATAAAATTTTAGTTGCATGTATTTATCTATTATTTTTTTTAGTTTGTTTGGGAATAATCTAAAAATCACTCCCATCAATTTTGATTAGAATCACGCACTCACATTATAACTAAATTGTAATTCCAACCGTTCAAAAAAAAAATAATGATAAAAAATAAAATAACAAAGACGATTTATATGAAACACCAGATAAATCTTATACCTGGTTGCTTGGTATAATTTACCAGGTCTGTCTATTTCGAAAAGGGTAAAACCTACCCGGCGTTCAGTCAATGAGCTTACTGACAGTTTTATGTGTTATATATATATATACATATATATATATATATATATAGTATATACATATATATAGTATAGTATATAGTATAAACTTAGGGTGAAATCCATCCCTCTCCCTCTTTCTTTTCTATATCACTAAATCTCTTAATATAATTCATCCATTTGCGTTCTTCTATTTGTACCTTCCCCAAAAAATAACACACACCACACAAAACAAAACAACAAGAACGAAAAAAAAATAACAACAACCACTATAATAAGAATTATCGACATACAAGAAATCAAGAGAGCAACCTGTTTCTATCGCCTCCAATGAATATTTAAATTAGAGTCTCAATGATTTTATCTTGTAGGTGGTAGTTGCTATATATGTCGTGAGGGAATTTAATTTATTTCCAAAGAATCTTGATATAATTATTAGTGTAAATTTACAATTAAATATTTCGTAGAATATAAATACGATCTATTTATTTATTTATATTTATTAGTTTGCTTGAAAATTTATTTATATAATGACTGACAAGGTAAGCTTCTGTAACGAGAGGCGCCTTCAATCTTGTTAGCTCCGGCTATATACATACATAGGTATGTGTATTGTAACTGAACAAGTATAAAAGAAACCGAAAGAAAAAAAATTATATTTATATGTAGATATAAGTATATAGAATTTTTTCTATTCAAGTATGTAATGGTTTGAAATATTTAACAAGTCTTTATACTAATTGAAATATTAAACAAAAACAAAATGGACAAAGGAATAGCGATGAAGACGGCTATTCATCATACATTCCATTTATTTAAAGACACACTTCCATTAGAAAACTTTAAATGGAATTTCCAATCGACATTATTCAAAATAAAACATTTATCAACAATTATAACATTATTGGTAACAAATTGATATAGCTTGGACCTGACCTGACCTCTGAGCTAAAAGTAGATGTAATATAACGCAGAGTTGCACATCCGAGAAGTACGTAAAGGGATATTTTTTTATTGGAACGCATTGTCACGCTTAAGACACAAATGTTAATTGGTAGGCTAAATTGAATTGCAGAATTGGATAGAATTTGATTTTCTCTCTCAATAATTTGCATAAATTATATAGGTTCTTTGTCTATTCCCTGTCAATGTTCGACAAAAATTGAATGCAAGCAGATACTTTATGGATATATCCGTATACAGTTCTATAACAAAAGATATTTGTAACTAAGTAACAATTCGCTATGTGTAACATAAAATGTTGAAATTGAAATTTATAGTTCAGCAAGACTTTGAACATTATTTTCAAATAAATTATAAACAATTCATATATATAATAATCGGTTGCTATATATAAATATATATGTATTATGTATATATAACTGAAATGAAATAAAGTATCTCGTTATTAAATTATTCTCCTTATAGGAGTTTATTACCGAGCAATAATAATAACATTTGAATCTATTTTCTAACGAGATAATCTTTAAAGTCGAGTTAATTTAGAACATGACTTACGATTCAATTTTACAATTACATAAATCAAATTTGAATATATATATATATATATATATATATATATATCGTGAAAATATATCCTAGAGCTTAGAAGATTATGTTGTGTGAAAGAAAATTATTTGAAATAATTTTTATTTTATTAAAATTGAAACAGGTTGCTTTGCTTGTAAGAGCTACAATAAAATCAATTAATTTATTCCAAATGTTGAATTAATTCATAAAACGATGTATATAATTAAAATTGAATTTAATTATCGTAAGTATAAAATTGTTATAATAATAATAATTATGTTGGATTAATTAAAATAAAGCCCAATTATTTATGTGATGTTTATTTGCGAGAAATTCAATGATTTTAATCAAAAATAAATAAAATGTATTCATTTATTTATTGGTGAACATAAAATAGATTATTTTATTTTATTTTATTTTAATATCGATCGGTTATAGTCTTATAGCATTCTCAACTCGAATCTTGATATGTATCGTAGAATTTCTGGCGAAACAAAATTGATAATTTTTGACCAACAATTTTCATATTGCCAAAGACAATTTAATGGGCATGGTGTTTGACTAAGAGAAATAGAAGTCCGAATTTAGTTACTTCTCAGAAAAAAAAAAATATATAATAAATTCGACTGAACATCTTTAGTAATTCTTCAAGAATTTCAGGCCAAAATCAAAAATTGTACACCGAAGCTCAAAACGAAGTGCGTAAGTCCAAATTCTAACAATAAGTTGAAAGTATGAATCTGCTGTAATTCATGGGTTCAAATTATTTTTTTGTCATTATTTCTCAATTATTACCATGTTATTAAAAAAAAGTCAGCAGACTGTACTATAGCTTTATCATTTCTTTTCCATAATTTTATCAGTAAACTCAACAGAGCTCTAAATTATGATGTTATATTTAGGATATACCTAATTATCCGCTTTTTTTGCTACAATTACCTTAAAACTGAAGGTAGTTGTAAAAAAATGACGCTAGAACAGTTGTCGATTTGTTTTAAACGTATTTTATTCATTTCAGCTCTATTTTTATTGTTAGTGAATGAGTTGAATGAGAAGAGGTAGAGCTATCAACAGAAAAATTCGATCACCCATCATTAGATTTTCTAATTCGAAGAAATCAAACTCGTAAATTACGCAGATTTCATACAATTATCCTGATATCGTTTTAAAAATATAGGTAATTGAAAAATATTAAACCATGTAGAAAAAGTAAGATAACTGAAGCCGATACATAAGCATTACGAAAGTTATTGAGAAAAATAGGGGCGCGAATTATCCTGAATCAAGTGTTCTGTGATGGAGTAGTGCGGTTTTAAGGAGAATTTCTGGATCAATAATTGAAGGGGAATTTGGATCTTAAAAGAAAAATAAATCATTGATAGATAGAAATCATCAAAATTTGCACTTTTGACCTCATATAGCGAGAGAAAATTCATTAAAACGGGCAAATAACATAAAGATTGGACTCTTTATTATAGAATATTAACATTTCGGAGAGCATGGGCGGAGCTAGCTGTTTTACACCTCACTATACACTGCGGTAGCCTTTTGAGTTGAGCGAGGTGTGGTGTGTGATAAGCTCCGCCCATGCCCTCTCAAGTGTAAATCTTCTATAATTTTCTATATTTTCCAAATAGCTACAATTCCAATTCTTAAATAGCCCTTAGAAGTCACAATTTGAATCCTTCAATGCATTTTTTATTTCCTGAATTAGAACGCCCACAAAAAAGCTATGTCTGCCCAATAGTGAAACATACCATATAGGAAATTTTTTAGAGGAAAAAAATTGAAAGCGCAGTTATATTAATTAATAATGAAAATTACAAAAAGAAAAAGTCTATTTTTGTTTGCAGGTTACAATCTAAAAAATTTAGTTAAAGAAGTGGAGAAAAAATATTGAAACATTAAAAGCATTACAATTTACGTCTTGGGTAAAATTTCGAAGATTCAGATTGATCGTGAGTGAAGAAATTCAAAGATATCATCAACGAATTCCTATTTAACTCGTTCGAAATACGGGTAAAATAGCTTCTATTAGAATTGTCCAGAATTCTCTTGATTTTTATTCGATACAAAGAATTGCTTCGATGGTAGTAAAATTCTGCCATATTTTGTAAAGATAATAATTTATTCTAATCGTTTTGAATATAAATCGACAAGAACAATGCAATTTGTAGTATCTATCCAAGAAACAATTAATGAAGTTGGCAATTTATCAAAAAACGTTATTATATACAGAACACAGATGGAAAAATAACGCCAACAATTTATCTTTGAAAAATTGTCCGTCATAAAACAAAAAACAAAACAAAAAGGAGACATATAAAAGATTGATAACCTTCCAAACTATATATACATATAGGAAAATCACAAAAATCCTACAATAAAAATTTTCATTTAAAAGCAATGTAAAATTTTCAAATTTATTATTACTATTAATAATAATAATAATAATGATGATAATAATAATGCATGATTGTTAAGTTGTATTTAGCATCTGCATCCTGTATATAAGGAGCTCGATGCAGAGGTGTTTCTATGACTAGTTCTGTTGTCTTCTTCATCGCCCTCACTTCCATTTAAATCAAACAACATTCGAGACATTATCACAGAATCACTATTATGTCGGGTATATGGGCTTGAGAGCATTACATGAAGGGACGATATACGGAAGTTAGATTGGATAGCTTTATTTGCTCTTGTTAATCGTCAATGTAAACAACGACAATGTTATCATACATCGCAAGATGTACGAACTCATGTTAATTGTGTATATTTAGTTAACTAACGAAAATAATAGGGAATTCTACAATATATTTCGTTTATTATTATAAAATCCACAAATTATTCATTATAAATTTTGTTTTCTCTCAATATTTTAATCTCTATATGTATAAACATTTGACAGTTGTAATTAATTTAGAATTAATAATTTATTATTATACAACCTCCATATTTTATGTTTTACTGATAAACAATACAAGATATTGTTTTTCAACCCTAGTTAATCAGGATTATAACCGAGCTACACCAAAAATGTTGACAGATATTTGAATAATCAATTTTACTAAAGAGTGTAGCAGGGGATAAGCATGAGTGCGATACCGTTCAGAAAAGTTTAGTTGATAGTTTTACCTTGATATTTATTACCTTACCAAAGGAGATTTTTTTCCAAAAAATCGGAAAATCAAATTTTCAAAAACAATTTTTTTTTTCAATCCTATGATAAATTTTTATAATTTTTTTCATACGAGCTAGATGGGGATGGTATATGTTATATAATCTGAACAATAAAAATCCGATATACCCGTTTTAAGTTAGGTATGATCGATCACATACCTATACCGCTGAAGCTACCAAAGATGTCATCTGTGAATCAAGCTGGCAAGTTCTCCCTTACGCCTCCATCCACCAGATTTCGACCATTCGGATTACTATCAATTACGATCGCTCGTGAATCACCTGACAAGTATATAGGAACTTTAAAATATTTAACGAGGTCCCACAAAAC
>JAZBGX010001089.1:0-20020 GCA_037414775.1 Zonitis immaculata | reverse complement strand
TCTAAAATTTTAATTAAAATATATGATACTTACCTTAAGGTTATTTCGTTCAAATTAAAGTAAAATAAAAAGCAATAAATAACGTTCTAGGTTTACTTTTTTTTATCAAACCGTCCAATCATAATTAATTAATACTTTTATATATAACTTTATACTATTATATCAAGCTGTATCAAGCAACACATGACTATATATAATTTGATAGACTCATATCAATACATTTAAAGTCTGATATACTCATATGAAGGCATATATAGCCTGACATACTTATATAAGAGCATATAACGGACAGTTTATATCAGGCCTGATATAATCTGATAAGAATCTTTTTTCACGGGTTGTTAATTTCACAAACTAAGGCTGAGAAAAGATAGACTGCCAAATACAACTGAAATATCTACCCTTCTTTTATAAGAACGAGGAAACGAAAAATATAAAAATACTTATTTTAAACCTACATTGACTCTATTGCAAAACAATAACACGGATTTAACTTTTTAGCACATTTGCTTTAAAAACCAATTTTTCATTCTCCTATTTATAGACGTAAGAATATTATTAACACGTGAAGTGCCATCATGTAAAATTGTCTGATCCGTTCACAATGGCCGAACTGTTTTATTTTCAGATTTCATTTATAAATACAAGTAAATGATGGTAAAAAAAAAATAATTTAAAAATATTTCTATTTTCATAAAAAAAAACTGATAATAATTTGGTGGGTCACTTTGATCCACCACGGCCATTAGAAGTAATTTATTTCAAATATGTTGTGGGGGGGGGTTAACCCCACCCACCAACAATTCTTGTCGATTCCTGTTGATATACTACGATTTAGTTCCTTTGTTTGTTCTGTGGCTGTTTGATAGTGTGAAATATGGCCTATGAGGAGGAATAAAAATATCTACAAACTTTATAGGACAATTTGCTCTCTGACGAATCTGATTTTTCATCGGATGTATCGGAATATGAACCCACCGAAGAATCAAATTCTTCAGATGAAGAGCCGACAACTCCCAAAAATAAGCGAAAATTATTTAGCGACGCACCAAAAGTTAGAAAGTTCAATTTTCTCCAATGTCTCCGAAGTGACGATAATGCACCTTCGACTAGCTCTGACTCCCTAGATCAAGAAAAAACTAGTAATTATGATCCGTTCATGTTGATTTGCGAAATAATTAATTAATAATTTTTAAATCGAATTTTCGGGAAGATCTAATAAAAGATCTTGGCGGGGCTGGGGACGAGTCCGAGGCGGTGGTAGTGGTGGTGGCCCTAGGACAATCGTCATACATTTTAATTAACTTCAATTTTTTTTAAATTCTTTGTTTCGAATGATGTTTTGTTTTTGAGAATTATTTTTTTATGAGAATTATTTTTTTTTTTATTTTATAAGATTTTGTTTTTTAATTTTCATTATTTTTTTTGTTCTTATTATTTGTTAGAATTATTTTTTTCTATAATAAATTATAATACAGTCCAGATTTTGGCCCATCCGATTACTACTTGTTTCGATCCATGCAAAAATCCATTTCTGGAAAACGGTTCACTTCAGTCGAAGGTCTTAAAAATTGGCTCGACACGTCTTGCACTCAAAAAGAGAGGACTTTTTTTGGACTGGAATCCATGAATGAAAAGGTCGCAGCTAGCGATAAACAATACTTTGAATAAATTATTTTGTATTAATTTTATTCAAATAAAAGCTTTTTTTTACCAAAAAATCCTTGAAAATTAATGCATACACCCAATATTTTTTTCTGTTTCGGATATTTTTACCAAAAGTATCTTTCAATATAGAACAAACATTTATTTTATTATTTGTTGCTCGAATCACTTGAGGGGCGGGTCATTTTTCTATAAACATAAACAGTGCTAGTGATTATTCACTGCAGATTCAACCATGCTCTGTTTTCGAAGACTAATTGTAGCCGACAGCACACTTGAGCAGTAATATTTTTTGCCTAACTGCCAGACAGTTGCTTCTAATCGAATTTTCCGGAAAACAAAAAGGAAATTCAAAACTCGGCGTCCATCAAGTTGTTCTCTATACATTCAAAAGTCAAAAAATTTAAAAAGTCGATTCTGATAATGATGTTGATAAATATGTTGTGAAAATAAATTGTTATTATTATTATAAAGAAAATACATGTAAAGCTGCAATTTATGGTAATTGTATTTTCACATTCAGTAAAGATAATAATATTGTCTTTTCTATATATATGTTAAATACAAAAAAAAAAACGGTCATTCAAAAAAAACTACGTAGCTGGAAAAAGAATAGAAAAATTTGAAAAAGAATCAGGGCCGCTCCCGTGAGTAAAGGGCGCCTTTGTGCAAACATATATTTCAGCGCCCCCATGGAATATATGTTTCTAACATGAAAGCTGAAATTGCGGCCCCCACTAATAAGGCGCCTTTGTGCGGGGCACAAACTGCATACCCGCACGGAGCGGCCCTAAAAAGAATGGATACTGAAAAAAAGTGAAGCATTTAGAAGCAACTTGATACGACAATTTCAAAAATATGGGAATAAAAATACTCTATAATACCAGAAAAAAATGTTCTTAATCAAATGCGTCATCAAAGTAGAAAAAAACATCTTGGTATAGAGGGAGATTTATGGGATTCTCTTACAAGTTTGAAAGAAAATGTGGAGTATTGTCCAGTTATTCATCAAATTGGCTATAAACAGTTCTTTGAATTTTATTGGACTCCTGAACAAATTGATTTATACACTCCGGGTCACTTGATTACTCTCGCATGAAAAAATATTTTTGTATATAGAACATTCTAGAGCTGGGCAGAGACTTCTCATTAAAATTTACCTTTAACAATTTTATAGAATATTCCGGAATACTTATTCGACTATTCCTATTTTAAAACGGACACTAGTTTACTCTCGTCAGTTGTTTTGATGCAATCGTTGCCGTTACATGTGTGACTTTGCGTGAAACTCTATACTGTGCATATTCGAAACATTCGTGCTATAGCTGAACGTTTTAAAAACGTTGCGCACTATGGGCAGGGGAAAGACCTCGAGCATAGAAGAAGGAACTAAAATTTCTACTCTTAAATCAGAATGATACCCAAATAGAAAAATTGCTGAAATAATTCATCGAAGTAGTTGGGTTGTAAACAGTTATCTGCGCGACCCAGAAAAATACGGGAAAAACCGCAAAGGACGTACGCGACTGGGTATGACCCCTCATGAACGTCGTCTTATATTAGAAGAAGCATCGAATTCTGCTAGTACAGCCAAACAAATTGCGTCAAGGGTTGGCACTTCAGCAAGTATTAGAACTGTAAGGCGAATAATAGCCAAAGCGACTCATTTACAGTGCAAAAAATTAAGAAAAAAAGCCACCGTTATCTAATGAACATCGTGTTACCCGATTGAAATTCACTCGAATTCATATGTCGTGGAATAATGAGTGAAAGAATGTGGTTTTTTTCTGATGAAAAAAAGTTTAACTTGGACGGACCAGACGGATTCGCTTATTACTTTCATGATTTAAGAAAAAATGAAAAACTGTTATCAAGGCGACATAGTAGCGCTGGATCTTTTATGATTTGGAGTGCCGTTGCTATACACAGGTCAGTGAATTTAGACATTTTATCGGGAAACAGACTGCTGAAAATTATAAACAAATGCTTCAGTGCAAATTTAGTGAAATTAATTAACTTTTTGAGGGTCAGTCGTGGAAATTCAAACAAGACAATGCCAGCATTCATACTGCAAGGGTCGTCCAGAACTGGTTCGACAAGAATAAAATTGACGTTCTTCAATGGCCAGCCAATTCTTCTGACCTAAATATAATGGAAAATACTTGGGGGTGGCATCTGAAACAAATTTATGCTGATGGAGTGCAATATAATAATAGAAAATCATTGATCTCTTCCATTACGTCTGCTTGCTCAAAGTTACCGAAAAAGTATATAATCAGTTTATATAACTCCATCCCACAACGAATTTATCATGTGATATTAAAATATGTTACTGTAGTTTAGCTTTCAGTTTTTTTCGAAGAAGAATTTTTAGTTGATTATTTCTAAAAAATCAGAATTAAATAATATGAAGAGTATTTTATTAGTGTGCTTTCTTATTTTATCTTATTATTATGAATATGCGTCTTTACTGATTGTGAGTAAGAAAAGCTAAAAAAAAAATATGTGAGAGTAATCAAGTGACCCGGTGTGTATAATGATTTACTGAGAATAAATCCAATTATTTCTATAGATGCAACAGGGAGTATATTGGTCGTAGAGTTAAGCGGACAGAAAATTCTTCTAGTGGTCCTATATTTTTATATCAAATTGTTACTCATATTCATAATTTGATAATCCCTGTATGTGAAATGCTTTCGGAACGACACGATACCAAAATCATTCAATTTTTGTTACTAGAATGGTTTTCTGCTAAAGGTAAAATTCCTCCAGAAAACGTCACCGACATGTCTAAGCCACTGCAAAATGCAATATGTTTAGCTGTAAGTGGGATTAAATATCATCAGTATTTATCCCCTTGCTATCAATTTTTAACTGGAATAATTACCAAGTATTTATCAATGCCCTTCCTTCATATCGACATATCTCACCTTATTCATTGGTTTTTTTAACTCAAATGCTTTGCAAATGTAAACCAGATATTAAAGATTTTTATTTAAGGGCTACTGGCCTGATGAGCACAGTAAGTAATTTAGTTGATGATACAAACTTAATGCAAACTATCTTCCGTATTTGTCAAAATGAATATGGTTGTAAAAATTAAGGCTGGGAATCGAATTAGAATTATTCGAATATTCCATTAGCTAGTCACATAAAATTCGAAGAGGCACAAAGTCAGTTATTCGAATTATAGCAACTATTGGAATAATTTATAAATAAATGAATAATTTGATTAATTTACTATTCGAGTAGATTCGATATGCCCACAGGTGTAAATGTAATTGGGGCGTTTCTTATCACTGTCTGGGTTAAGAAGTTGGAGAAATACTAATATATTATATTCATTTAGTGATTTACATTCACTCAATGACTAGTACAAGTAGAAGTGAGTTGTGGAAATATTTTGAAAAAAACACAATAAGGTGATGTGCAAATTGTGCCCTTGCAGTGCAATTTTTAAAAACAATACTAGTAACTTGTGGAGACATTTGAGAAACAAACATTCCACAAATTTATCTCGGTAAGTACAAAAACTTCATTTTGCTCGACAGCGTTTTGGCACACGGCCGGTCTTGTGCCTAAAAATCATGTGACATCACCCTTGTATCATCATATGCTAATTCGTTATAAAAATGGAATTATTGACTATTTTACTATTATATTAATTCACCATTTCAGGGTTCATGAACAGAATAATAATCAAACTGAAAATGAGATGACTTCAACTTCATCTACAAACTCTATGCAAACAATTTCAAACCCATTTTCGCTTCAACCCAAAATTGATAACATTTTTGGTTCTCCGAGAATTAAAGAGCAAAAACTTTTTTCACATAAAGTATTAGATGGACATTGCTTTAAAGCTAGTATCAGTTAATGTAGCAGCATCATAGGATATTTTAAACATTCAAACAAAGCCACAAATGCTTTACACATCAAACAAAATCAACTAAATTTGCCAAACCATAAGCTAATTCAATCAGTAAAGACTCGATGAAATTCAACGTACTATATGTTGAAAAGACTAATAGAACAACATGAATCTATAACTGCTGTGTTATCTGATAGATCCATAACAGGTAGAGTGCAAGCAGGCCAACTTATACTGTCGGAATATGAATGAAACAAAATTTAATCCATGGTGACAATTGTGGAATCATTTGAATTGATACAACATTATTATCATTCGAAACATAGCCCACATTCTCGATGCTAATGCCAATTGCACAGTCGTTATTAAATTATTTAATTTTAAAAGAAAGTGATCAAGAAAATACCGAACTTAAAACAATTAAAACAATTCTACACAGCGAATTTAAATATAGATTTAAAGACTTATGTCCTCCAGAATCCGTTACTGGAAGAAACGGAATCTGCTCCACTGATATTAGTACATTCCTTGATCCCAGGTTTAAAAATAAGGAAAAGTTTTTGGGTTCGATTATGAAAACAGAAAGGTATCTAAATTCTGCTTTGGAAAATTCGAAAGAAAAAGAAGGGATAGATGAAGAATTGCGTCCAAAGAAAAAATCAGCCTTGGATGTTTTTTTTCCAAAAGATAGATTACGACTAACGAAGTAGATCTCTACACACTCGAATGTGTCATAAATAAGGATATGTGTTCATTAAACTGGTGGCGGAATAATCAAACAAAGTACCCTAATCTATCAAAAATTGCCAAAAAATATTTATTCCACTTCATTAGAAAGAGCATTTTCAAAGTCTGGTAATATAGTTAGTGCTAAATGTGTTGAATAATAATTTGTATGATAATATAAAAGAGTGGGGTTAGTCTTAAGTCTATATAACACATAAGCAGTTGACAAATAAAAGCAGAGTTGTTCTAACATAATAACAATCAATTTCACAAGGCAAAAAACGTCGAGAGAATTTGTTTTTTAAGTCAAAATCTGTGAACAAAGTTTTTTATGTTGTTGTTGTTTTAATTAAATTTATCTACTACAAGAATTTTGTTCATTTATTTTAATTTAAAACCATATGTATCTATTTAAATTGCTTATTTTTATTTTATTGTTATTTTGACTCAATTTTTAAATATAAAAATTGTATGTTATACAGCTATTACAGTAATTAAACCCATCTGAGTTCAAGTTGTTCAAATACATATTCGAATATTAAAATTATTCGAATAATTATCTGCTATTCGGCTATTCGAATAAATCGATTAATTGAATAATATTTCAGGCAACTATTCGAATACATAAATCCAAAAATGTCCCTACCTTAGTAAAAATGGTACATCATGGATACTCACTAAACAGAAGACATTTGATTTTTATGAGAGTGAAATTAATTATAAAGTACTGAAGAAAAGTAATTCTTGTATTCAATCAAATTATTGTGACACACATGTATCGTGTCATAAAGATGAAATTAATATTGATGAAGAGATCATTCAAATCAATTAATAAAATTCGATTTTATCAATTATATCGATGAACTTGCACTGCAAACTTATTTGGATAAAAATTCAAATGTCTCATTAAATTATGATGATGGTAATAAGTATTATTTTCCTGCAATTTCAACAGATTTATTAAGTTTTATTCAAAAAATTTCCGGGTTGGACTAATGTTATGCAAAGGCATCATAATCCAAATCATGATACAGCAACATCTGCTAGATCTGAAAATTATGTTATATACGTAATCAGAAGTTCTAGAAGATCGTCAGCCATGCCGTCCTGACATATTTATTATCGAGCATATCAGCAAAATTAAAACAAGGCTAATCGAAAGTAGAGAAACTCTCAATAAGCAACAAATTATCGTTAATAGAGCTGAAAACATAAGAAAAATAAAAAAAGTTAATTCCCGGTTATAGATCTCGATGAAACTGAAAAAGTAAATTCGAACTCAAATTACAACAAAACTGAATATTAGAAAATAAATAATTTAAATTGTAACAAAAGTGAAGTATTGAGTTCTAATGTAAGTAATTTTAATTTAAATAATAGTGTAGTGTTGAATTCAAAAGGAATCGACTTCAATTTCAAAAATAACCATGATTATAATTCGATACCAAACAATTATTCAGATATCAATTCTAGTACAGTAGAACCTGGATTATCCGGACCTCTGTTATCCGGATCGACAATCGTGTTCAGATTTTTTTTTTTTTAAAGTATTTTCTATATTTATATTTTTTTTTTTACTAATTGTAAGAAGGAGATATGAATTAATTTTCATATAATGAGATTTTCAGAAAAAATTGTTATTGTTACACATATCTCCTCTTTAGTAAAGAAGCAAGAAATATAAATATAGAAAATACTTTGAAAATTCATAACTAAGGAATAGACAATTTATATTATATAGTACAGTTCACTCTCTGATAATGTTCGGTCTCGGGGCGGTAGGGGAATATACTTTCAAGAAACACAGTCCCCCACTATACTCTATACACTTTATGAATGCATGTTAGGTTATGGTGTGTCCAGTGGTTACCTATCAGATGTGACCTTCCCTACACAATGAAAAGTAGTTCTATATTGGCGCCACATTAATTATAATAAACAAAAAAACACCAAACTGATAATAGTTCACACAAAAATATTGTTTGTCTATGAAAACGTACGAAAGTTGTATTAAAAATCAAAAAAGACTCAAAACAATACCAATTTCAAATTTCAAAACAGTTGTTGATTTGCGATTGTCAAAACAATGAGCATGCGTTGTAGTCACATGGCGGCATTAATATAAAAACAAAATCACTAGCCAGTAAAATTTATCTGAGCATACAATTGGGGAAATTTATTGTTGTCAGGTTATATTTAAAAGTGCATTCTTATCGTGGATTTAGTATATCATACCATTAAGGCTAATATTTATGCGAAATTTAGAGAGAGAGTATGGGAACAATTTATTGTTGTCTGTTGGTGGTGGAATAACTAAACGTCGAAATGAGGGGAACGGACACTTTGAGAGAGTCGACTGTATATCCAATAGATTATATTGTTGCATTATTTTATCACGTACTGCAATGAAAAGAAAAAATTGTTTCCGTCAAATGTCAATTACTCATTATTTTAAGAAAGTCTAATTTCAAGAAATAGTATTTATAACTGTTTAAGTAGTTTATACTGATTGTTTTTGGTTAATTAAAGTTAATTTTTGTTTGATTTTACAAAAAAAATCATTAATTTTGTTGTCTTATTTAATAAATATCGTATATTAATATTTAGCTATTTTTTTTTGTTTTATAAATTTGGTTATCAGGATTTTCGATTATCCGGATGACCCACTGCAACAATTAATAAGGATAATCGAAGTTCTACTATATGTATGATAAATTATTGAATAATTTAGATAATTTTTAATTAATTAGACATTCGGATAATAACTTATCTATTAAATTTGATTTCGAATTAAACAATTTCCAATTAAAAAATACTAAACGTGAAAATACTGATGGACTTTCTGAGGAGGAATCTTTTATAGATAGTGAGTCCGAAGAGGATCAAGAAGAAGCTGTAAAAAAGAGGCAAAAATTAGAGAAGAAACAGCAAATACATATCCAATGTAACTGAACAAATAGAGGAAGGATCAGGAGAAGAATTAAAAGAACCAGAAGAAGGATCGGATTATGATAAAAGCTTAGAAAATGATGCAGAAAACAACAGAAGCCTTTATTTTTTAGATAAAGATAAATCAAAATGGTCAAAGTTACCCAACAACAAAAACGTAAGAACTAGATCTGTAAATAAAAATCAATATTGACCTTATCGAAAATTATTGGATTTTCGACGTAATAAATGAATAGTATAAATTCTCGCGGGAATAATTGAAATTATCGGAATACAAAAATTATTAGAAATTATTTTTATATCTCATCAATATAATTTTCTCATCGATGTTATCTCATGTGTTATATCTTTCCTAGACATACAATTAGATAAGCGTAAAAAGCTTGGACTATACGCAGAGCTCACGCTGTTATAATTTGCGGGGAGACTGATTGAAAAATTGTCGCTTTGAAAATCATTGCGACAAAGGAGATGAAGTTCATTTAAAAGAAAGCAGGTGTTCATCTACGGGATGAGTGGGATGCGGTATTTTAAGGAAGAAGTGAAAATTATGGGGATAGGAGTAGGAGTATTAGCATAAAAGAGCCTGCACAAGTGGCAGAAGGGGATTGAGCAAATAAAATTGACTAGAGATCAACAAATTGTCAAAGCGATTGTGTTATAGTGAAAAGTAAGGAAGTGCGTTCAAAGTGAAAAGTTAGTCCAAGGAAGGAATTTTAGAAATTATTTTAAGTCATTTAAATTTGAACATTTTGAACATTTTTGATTGTATTTGGAAGAGAAACCATTTCAATCTTCAATTGAAATGATTCTTTTAAGATTAAATTATTTCGTGTTTAATTATAAGAATTCAAGTACAATTTAAGAATAATAAAACTCCGAAGAAATTAATCGTTGAATCGGAGAATTTTAGATATTTTATTGAGGAAATCAATAAATCTAATCTGCAATTAAAGCTGTTTGAAGCGTTTGAAATATATAAGTTTAGAAAAACGAAAATTAATATTCTGAATGAACAAGTAGATTTACAGTTCGAACCTTTATATAAAACAATGAAAATAACGTAATTAAATTCCATAAATATTCTAATCTCTTCCTCTTTGATATTGTTGTTTTCTTTTGTCTTTGAACTAATTTTTGACAAGGATGTTGTTGTATAGAATATGTAGATTTTTTCAGGGTGTAGTAATTATTTTGGAACTGACTATAGTTTTTGGGGTCTAATATTTAAGAATTATCTACTAAGGTACCCGCGGGTAATAAGGCCTAATTGATAAAAATAATATTTAAATGTAACCGTTGTTTTTTAAACTAATAATTATTTAAGTATAATGCATAAAGATGTCACTAAATGCGTGCAAAGTCTTGTCCCTGCGTTTCTTGTCATTGGTGTTGCATATTCCATCGTATGACGCACTCGTGCAATAAAAATAATAAATACAGGTCTACATTAATTGTGAGTATTTCTAATAATATCACACTTATAACGGATTTATCAAATACCAATTATAATTTATTAATAAATGTACAGCAACAATTTTACACAATGATTAATTATGACAATAACACACGCGATTATAACAGAAAACTGTTCACAGTTTACGATTAAATGGTTTTTAGAAAAAAATACAAATCAATAACAACCAGGTGTTACTACAATATTGTTAATTTTGTCTCTACAAGAGAGCAAGAATACAACAATATCAGAAATTAGGCAAAGATTGCGCTAATTAATTTAACAACGATTGATTATAAACGATTTGGTCCACTAGGGCAACGACAAAGAGATCAGTAAGCTTAGTAAAGGTCCACAAGAGAGCGCAATTCTAATAGTTGATCTGCTTGCTTTTTGCTAGCGTTTGGCTAAGCGTTTATAGATCTTGATGTTTTCATATGATTGTGACTTGTATCCAGTGGCGGCATCCATTGGTGATAGGTGTGCTGGACAAACATCAAAATCGTTGTGCCATCTGTTATTAAAATAAATGCACCAGGTAGGGAGGGGGTTGTCATTGTATTTGCAAGCTGTCAATATATATGCAGGCTACACACTTAGTTATTGGGAGTTATGTTTGTTATCACTATTTAAATATCTATTTTAATCCAGTAAATAAATTAGAAAAAATATCATGGTCCAAATATTTATTTTTAAATACATTGTAATGTTCGTGTTTAGAGGTTATAAAGGCCTACCAAGATCAGACTAAGGCCTTATTACCCTCTCACTGTGATATTTGAAACTAGTTGATTTTATTATGTATTTTACACAATCCCTGATGCATAAGTTGAATTTATGACTACTAGATACTGGTTGTAAAGTGACAAATTATTGAATACCTCCCACTTAATATTCAGCCTGAATTATAATATAAACAAAACAGCATCGTATGATGCTGTTTTGTTTATATTATGATGCCCCCACTGGCAATATAAACAAAAGACCATCATATTCATATGTTGTCACGATAATAATAATTATA
Organism: Zonitis immaculata; assembly: GCA_037414775.1. Classification (NCBI taxonomy): domain Eukaryota; kingdom Metazoa; phylum Arthropoda; class Insecta; order Coleoptera; family Meloidae; genus Zonitis; species Zonitis immaculata. The sequence goes on along the minus strand of JAZBGX010001089.1, from coordinate 8,329 downwards.
ATAATTCTGTAGAAATCATGGTAACTGTCTATTATAATGTCAAATTAGACACGATATCTGTATTACCGACTATGCCGATGTTCTTTTGTTTTTGATGAGTTTGTGTTCTGTCAAAACTTTTTCTGTTGTTTTTTATTGTGATTAATAATAATTATCATCTTAATAGTACATTAAAAAACAAGTTTCAAAAAATGACAATTCCTGCACGAGACCAAGTTTAAAAAACGAGCGCGCAGCTGCGAGTTTCTCAATGGTCGAGTGCAGGAATTGTCTTTTGAAACGAGTTTTTTATACTATTTTTTCAATTTTGCACCTTTTTTTGATAAAAATTGGCCCTTTGAAGTTGAAAGGAGTGCTTTAATATCCATTAAAGCACTCCTTTTTTATTAAAGCACTCCTTTTGTTACCTTAACAACGCTATTATAGACGCAAAATAGAACAAAGCCTTTAATGCAATTAATAATTTATTATTAATCATGAATACGTTGTTATTTATGATAATTATAAAAATTTGTTCAATTTGATAATTATGAGTGATTTATTGGAATATTGTACATCGTCAGAATAGCTGAAACGGCAAGAGACGCGACCTTGAATTTTCACGGGAAAATCCAACGACATATACATTAATATTAATCATTATCATAAATTCATTGCCTAACAAAAAAGTAAGTGAACAACATTGTTTCCTAATAATTTTACGCTAAGAGTATTGACATAAAATCGTATTTAAAACTCATAGTTTTCTTTACATTTTTGGAAAAGGGATTGTATAAAATCTTGTATGTTACTCGTTTCCTGAATGGCATAATTCGGAACGGGTCCTTCCAAAATTCGCTACTGGTTTCTCTGTGCCGCAGATGAAGTCGTGCGTACATAACGCCTACACTTGTTCATCTGCGACACTTCGAAGCCTAGCGGCTCATTGTGGAACTGAACCATTCCAAAATATGCCACTTACGAACCTCGTATAATAAATAGCTATTATATTACTTTTATACATTAAATAATATAAATGACTAAATCACATATAAAATCAATTATTAATTTTAATTTTATTCATAATGGCGATAATACTTTGATAATTTTTTCCAGTATCTCAATGCCGCCTTAACGAGCATTGTGATCAGAAAATAAGCTGTCAGTGGAGATAGGAATTTTGAGTTCATACGAAGCTGCAAAGAGGTATGGAGTTCCCAGAAGAACTATTCGAAAACACATTAAGAGTAGCAGTTTGAAAAAAACTCTTGATCAAAAAACTTTATTGAGTAACGATCAGGAAGCTGAGCTTGTAAAACGAATAACCAGGTTTGCTGAAATAGGTTTGCCTATAAATCCTTTGATACTTCGGCGTTTGGTGTATAAATTTTGTGAAGAGAACAACATCAAAAATAATTTTAATCATAATACAAGACTTGCTGGTAAAGATTGGTTTAAGGCATTCATGAAAAGAAATCCTGAACTTTCACAAAGAAAAGCTCAATTTATCAACCCAGCCAGAACACACAAATTGAATAAATTTATTGTTAGTGATCATTTTGAAAAAATTAAGAAGATCCACGATGAATTGGATCTAGCACCTCATCCCGAAGGAATTTATAATATGGATGAAAAAGGGTGTTGTTTAACAATCCATCACCAAGAGAAAGTTTTAGCTCAAAAAAGAGCTATAACGATTAAAGCCAGAACTAGACGCTAATTTACGATCTGCAACGTTGGTAAAAAAATCTGCCAAAGGATATAAGACCAACGAACTTTTTCAGAAATTCTTAAAACATCTAGGCAAATAGAAAAGTGTTGGAAAATGTCTGTTGATATTTGATGGAGCAGCTTGTCATTTGGACTTGTCCATTGTTGATTTGGCTGATCCATTAGGCATATATTTATACTGTTTACCATCAAACACTACTCATGAACTTCAGCCACTTGACAAAGCAGTTTACCGTTCATTTGAACATCACTGGGATAAGGAAGTTTTAATATTCTTAGAACAAAACCCTGATAAGAAACTGACTAAAGCTCGATTTAATATTAATACTCACAGCAGGTTGGATCTCCAAACTCAATAATTCGAGAAGGAACAGAGCAGACTTTTATTGGACAGATTAAAAATACTGTTACGGTTCATAGTCTGATTTCAAATCATCATAAACATAATTTGTCTACAACTCAGTTAAGATCTTCATTTACTGAACTAATGTCCTCTCCAGTTAAAGCTGCGGGAAGAACAAAGAAAATTAGGAAGAAAATAAAATAAAAAATAAGAAATAAAAATATAAGTTTTTATTTTTTATAAAAAAATAGTCCTTATACCTACGAAAAAATAAAGTTAATAATTAATTAAACGGACACGAAAAAATAATACATTAGAAAGATAGCTATTAATTACAGAGGTACACCAGTTACGGAAGATCTGTTTCATAAACCCGAAAATGAACAAAAACAAAACAAAACAAATCATAATCATAACCCCTAAACTGAAAAAAATTCCACAGGTGAAGAAATCTATCACCAAAAGAACCAGTGCTCGCTTGAAAAGACCAGGAACCTGGTATTGTTACGGCTGTGAAGAGGATGAAGTAGCTGATATGAGACAATGCATTAAATGCAGCAAATGGTATCATGAAGCTTGCGTTGGTTTAACCGAAGATGATATCGACAATATTGAGTGCTGCTAAGCAAATCCTTCTAATTAGATAACTTAAAAAGGAGTCATTAAGACAATCATCGATCTCAAAATACTAGTTATATTAGGTTTAATTGAGGTATTTAAGTATGTTAAAGCTATAGGCCTTATAACCCTACCATAGGCCTATTTGTAAAGTTTTTAAAAATGTTTTATTTTGTGTTTGTTTATGGTAAAAGTTATTGTTTTTAAATTACATTTTATGAAAAATATATAAAAGAAAAGATTAGAATTAAAATTTAATATTCTGCTCAAATATTTTTGATTTAATCAAAATACTCCTTAGCAAGGCCTTATTACCCGCAGCTACCCAACATGTTAGCGTCGCACATGAGTTCCTTCTAGAATGGTTTAATAGTTTAATAGTAGATGAGCATGTTAAGATCAATTAAATTGAAAATGATTCATCTAGAGGGAGATTGTGTGCGCCATTATTCTTATACTATCATGTTTGTAGTGAACACGTTGCCTGATTTTTGAAAGATTGTTATTTTTTGATTGTAATATTAGGTGTGTGCAAAAGTTCTACCCGTTTGTCGAATCCCGAATATGGAGTTAAAAAAATATATATTCCGCACTAATATATAATGTAATATTGTGCAATAGGATTCTAGATAGCGCAAGCTCTCATTAGCTCGTGACTACATAATTCTCGCTTATACGTAATCAGTCCGTCGTACGGTTAACATGTCGTGTAGCAAAGATCATATCCGACACTGTTTACTTTATGAGTTTGACAAAGGTCACAATGCAGCTGAAGCTTGTCGCAATATTCTTGAGACGTATGGGGAAGGCGCTATAGACGAAAGTACCTGCCGTCGTTGGTTCCGAAAATTCAGTAAAGGAGATAAAAGCTGTGATGAAAACCCGCGATCTGGACGCCCTTCAAAGATTTCTGAAGAGGATTTTGAACACGCTATATTAAATGATAAGCAAATCACCGTTGAAGAATTAGCTGAGAGGTTTTCTATACACAGAACTACAGTAGACAGACAGATACATAAACTTGGACTTATAAAAAAAATGGAGAAATGGGTGCCACATGAGCTGTCAAAGAAAAATCCAATGGACAGGTTGAATATTTGTTTTTCTTTGTTATCACGCCAGAAAAATGAGTGTTTTTTGGAAAGATTAGTAACCTGTGATGAGAAATGGGTCCTTTACAAAAATATAAAACGCCAGAAAATTATATGTCGACCTGGAGAGCCAAGTTCATCAGTCCCAAAACCAAAAACGCATTCGAACAAAAATTTATTAAGTGTATGGTGGGATTTTAAAGGAATAATACATTGGGAGTTACTTCCTAATAATCAAACGATCAGTGCTGGCTCGTACATCTCACAGTTGGAAACAGTGAACGAAAAATTAAAAACTAAACGTCCAGTTTTATGCAATCGTACAAGTATCATTTATCACCATGATAACGCTTCCGCTCACACTGCTTCTTCGACTCAAAAAAAAATATTGGACTTAGGATGGGAAGTTTTACCCCACCCTCCATATTCACCCGATCTTGCACCCACAGACTATCATCTCTTTCGTTCATTACAAAACAGTTTGTCTCAGAAAATTTTTTATAATTTTGAACAACTACAAACAGCTATACAAGAGTTTTTTGATTCTAAATCCAAAGAATTTTACAGTAAAGGAATTTTTTTGTTACCAACAAAATGGCAAGATGTTATTGATAAGAAAGGTGATTATGTAGATTAATAAAGGTATTTTGTAACGTAATTTTTATTTCATTTTTCTATGCTCTGAAAACGGGTAGAACTTTTGCACACACCTAATAGTTTAAAAAGACTATCGAATTAACACTAGTATTATATAAGTGAATGTAACTTGGAAGATTACTTTATATTTAACAATATTTAAAATTGTAAAAAGATTATTCTGGATTTAAAATTTACATTGGACATCTTTGATTCATTGTAATACTTTGGTAATTTGATTTAATGTATTGAGTTCAAGACTTCAACTAATATTAATTTGCTTATAAAAATTAATTATACAGCTCTGCTGAGAAAAATAGAAACATAGTAAAATCGGCCTGTCTCCCTCCCACGATTATTTCGTTCCATACGTTAGAAAGAGGTCGAACGAATTGAGGCGTGATTAAGGTGGACCCAAGGCTGCATGTTTATTACACCACTACTGTATTCTAGAACTTATCTAACTCTATTGAATAGACAGAGATAGTTAGTAACGGTATTTACTATCTTTTGCTCAATTCTTCTAAGCAGGAAAAAGATAGATAGTGGAAACATAGGGATTTGTGTACGTTAGACAAAGATTGACATATTATGTATACGATTTTTCGCTTTGTAATTGTTGAAAGAGCAACTGTTTGATAAATCGGATTAGCGGTCGTGATGGAGGCAGTCTAGGTTTCTAACGTACATTCTCTGTTTGTCTCCAGACGAGACGGACGTGTCAAGGGTAGTTACTCGTTCGCAAAGGGAACAGCGATAGTTTTATATAGCAAAACAAGTAATCTATCTAAAGAGAAGTCCTAACTTTAGGACAACAACAAAAACATTAAATAAATAAATCCAAATAAATGGATACCAACAACACAATAAATAGCAAGCACGATGAAGAAGGTGGTTTTATCCATGTGGTGAGAAACAATCAGAAAAGAGAATCATCTAGAGAAGACATTTTTGAACAAGCAATGAAAACACAAAATATAACGCTGACCAATCGCTAGGCAACATTAAATAATGAAGAATTAACAAACAATGATGACAACACGAAAAATCAGCAAAAAAAGGTAACTAAAAATCTGTTCACGTGCTGTAACGAAATATTAAAAAATGGGTATTATATAAAATACACAAAAAATAACATAATTATACAAGCAAAAATCATGGAGGAATGGAAAACTTTAAAAGAACTACTCATAAACAAAACAGTGTACTCCCACACGTACTCACCCAAAACAGAAAATACTCATTCATTTGTATTAAAAGGACTAGAATATGCCCCACAACCAGACGAAATAGTTGCAGAGTTAAAGAACGCAAAAATACCTGTGCATAATGTATTCAAAATGAAAACACAAAGAAAAGCGATGTATCTTGTGATAACAGATACCACCATTACAATCAACAAAATGAAAAACGCAGTGCCCTACTTATGCAACATTAAAATAACGTGGGATAGATTAAGAAATAAAACATCAATTACACAGTGCCACCGATGTCAAAAATGTGGTCACGCCGCAAATAACTGCTTTGCACCGCCGGTGTGCATCAAATGCCTTGGTGATCATATATCGGCAGAGTGCACCATAGAAAATCAAAGTAACCCCAAATGTTATAATTGCAACGGTAACCACCTAAGCAGCTCAGCAGAGTGCCCTACATACATAGCAAGAGTTGAGCACATAAGACGGCGAACCCCAAGACATCCAACGAAAAATACAAAACTAACAGATGCCCCAATACCAACAACTGCTGCGTGGGAAGAACGACAAAAACAAACCCAAAGGAAAGAAGAATTGAAACAAAGTACGCAACAGCAACACAAATTATCCCAACAAGAAACAGACAACAGCAAAGAAAACAGTGTAAATGAAATTATAAACGAGGTTAGTAAATTGAATGAACTAATTAATATTAACAAAATGTTGAAATATATTAAAAAACTGAGCCAACAGTTAGTAAATTGTAAAACGGAAGGTGAAAATTCACCACCCTTATAAACATAATTAATGAAATCGATGAGTAATCTTAATATCATGTTCTGGAATTGCCAAGGCATTGGTAAAAAAATGCCAGAATTGATTAACTTTATAAACAGACTGGATATTGATATCATTGCATTGTCAGAAACAAATATAAATCCTAATTATAATCTAAAGATTAAAAATTTTGAAACATACCGACGAGACAGAGAGCATGCACCTGGCGGGGGTGTAGCAATTGCAATAAATCAACGATACCTCACCGTACCCTCCTAAATAATGACACAACTACTATCGAAAATATCTCTATTCAACTAATACACAATAATGTAATAATTACATCTATACAGCGTGTGTCTCGAAGATGGAACCCCATCTGTTTAGGGCAAACTATATGGAATTGAAATCTGAAAATTTGTATGTATACATTTCCCACTATGATGTATTCAGCTAAAATATTTGCAGGTCTATGGCACTTCCGGTTATACCGGAAACAGCCAACAACTTTGTTATTTTTAATAGAACCACCTATATTTTTTTAAATTTTTGAGTTCTATGGTAAAATTTAATGGTACTTCATGTACCATACTATCTACCTAAGTTCGTTGGTTCTCAAATTATTTTTTGGCTATTTTAGATCATGGAGATATTGTTAAATACAAAGCTGATAATAGATATCGGTTAAAGGCAATGTCTCAACAGTGGATGGCTCTATCCATTCTCGAAATCAGATTCAAAAAATATTATACAGGACGGTCACAAATTAATATTGAATATATTAAATGTAAAAGTGGCTTAACTCATGTTTTCAAATAGAACACCCCATATATTATAACATTTTTGAATTTTCTGGAAAATGTCAAGGTCATTTTATCAAATATGTTCTATACTTAAATTTCACTATTTTCCCAGAATTTACAATTTTCACTAAAATAATCAATTGATAAAGTGACCTTGAAATTTTCCTGAGAATTCAGAAATGTTATAATATATGGGGTGTTCCATTTGAAAATAATGAGTTAAGCCACTTTTACATTTGAGATATTCAATATTAATTTGTGACCACCCGGTATAATATTTTTTGACTCTGATCTCATGAGTGGGTAGAGCCATCCACTGTAGAGACATTGCCTTTAACCGATATCTATTATCAGCTTTGTATTCAACAATATCTCTAATAACGTGATGTTCTGAAATCGTCAAAAATTCCAAAGAATTGACTGTAACTCGAGAACCAACGAACTTAGGCAAATAGTATGGTACATAAAGTACCATTAAATTTCACTGTAGAAATCAAAAATATAAAAAAATATAGAGAGTTCTATTCAAAATAACTAAGTTGTTGGCTGTTTCCGGTATAACTGGAAGTTCCATAGACCTGCAAATACAGTAAAACCCCTGTTAGCGACCACCCCCTATAACGACCACCCCCTTATAACGACCGATTTTGAGTTCCCCGAATTTTATTCGGTAAACCCCATGCTATTGTACCCCTCTTTACCGACCCCTTCTCAAAAACGACAGCGGGCACTTATAATGGGTATTTCTTAGTATACAACTAAGGTCAAAACACCCTCTATAACGGGCAATAAAATTCGACAAACAATAACCGCAATAAAAATAATAAACACAAAGAATAGTTAATCCGATTAGTGAAAGAGTTCGACTGACTGAAAGTTGAGACGAGAAAAATTGTAAACAAATTCATGCCTGTAGTCACAATAATCTTAAATATTTTCTTTTTAACAATAACATCAGCGAACATATAAGTAGCATCTCGAATATTTATCTTTGACAGTTTTGTTCTGAGAGCTTGTCGGTCAACGTTTAATATTTAATTATGACCGAAAAACGAAAGCGTCTTTCTATCAAAGAAAAAATTGATATAATATATATATATATATACAGGGTGTATCATTTGGGACTATATGATTTTGCAGTTTTAAGGGGATGTA
>JAZBGX010001088.1:0-12379 GCA_037414775.1 Zonitis immaculata | reverse complement strand
GTGTCCTAATTGACTATTGGAATCTCCATTATAAGTTAAACGAAAGTTAAGCAATTAAAATACGATATTTTCACTTTTTCTTGTCGTCTTCACAAAATTTTTGCAAAAATCTTCAATCAGTCGTTAATATATATATATATATATTTTTTTTAATAAATAACAGTTTTGATCAGTATTTTTTTTAATGGAGAAAGTTATATTTTTTAATGATGAGTTTGGATTTTATTCGGGCATGTCGTCCAGTCAATGAAAGCAAAAGTAATGGCAATAATAATAAATAAATATTATTATTATTATTATTATTATCATTTGATTTATAAACTTTCTATATCAAAAACAAGATTTTAAAATTAATCAAACATAGTTTGTCATGGTTTGTTAATTATTATTTTTTTGATTTTTAGATAAAAATGCAAGTACATATTTTTGAGTAATTTTGAATGACTCATGTATTTGTTCAAAGTGAAATCCGGGATCTTTTGAACTGATTAATAATTGAATTTGGAATAATTCAAACTGACCCATAGAGCCTTTATCGCTTATTATTTTTTTTCCTGAGGCAATCGGGATGAAAAAAATTCGATAAGTGCATTTTTAACATATACGAATTCTTTGTCGATCCATGTTAAAACGAATGTTTCACTCTATAACAATGGCATTTTTCTTAGGATCGTTTAGGAAAACATAGCACCATTAATTAGAAATTTAACAAATATTTTCTGCAAACAAATACCTATACAAAGCGTTTAGTGTTTATAATAATAGAAAAATTATGTAGAAAATGAGCTAATTGATAGTTTTCCCTTAAGAAGTTTGAAATGACATTAATCCATAAAAAATTCAATAAATGCCCGTAATTTACTCTCAATGAGAGTGAAAATGAAACGCTGTCATATTCAGTAATCTACGACCTGTGAGATGATTTTATCGTTTTTGCGTTTGGTTGTCGGAGCGAGGGAGGGGACCGCTCTTAAGTAACGTCCTTATTAGGGTGCTTCATTTGAAATGAAATATTTTTTAGCGGACACATGAAATTTTTTTTCCTTACAACGGGAAAGAAACTCTCTCCAAATTTGAGCCATTCATTTCAATTTTATGAGCTACCTCTCTACCATTAGAATTTTCCCATTTGATTAACATGTAAATCATTGGGTTTTTTGCAAAAATTGTTACAGCTCAGTTCGGTCATTCCAATTGTTCGCAATCTGTAGAGACTTTTTGAAAGTGTCCTCTTCGAAATTATTCTCTTCTAACTTGAACTGTCTCGTCGGTTTCGGCCTCGAAATCGCAAGTTCCACGGAAATATATAAAATACCTATATATCTTGTGATCCAAGCACTTTAGCAAAATATGTAAGAAGACATTTTTTGTAGGAAATTCGATTGCCTGCAAATTCTTCATTAATTTTCTAATCGTAAATCCATTTATTACGCTGATAAGAAATGAAATATGATGACATTCGTGGAAATTGGCTTTCGAGGACGACACCGACGAAGCTGTTGAAGTTACAGATAAATTATAATGGACACTTTTAAAGAGTCTTCAAATCACTACATATAATTTTTTTTAAAAAAACTCAATGATTTACACATATGTAAATAACATTATTCAATTGGGAAAAATTCAACGATAGAGAGGCATTCTTAAAATTAAAATTAAGAGCTCAAATTTTGATGGAATTGTTTTTTTTGATGTGAGGAAACAGATTTTTATGTGTCTGCTAAAAAAAATATATCTCATTTCAAATGAAGCACCCTAGTCCCCATTTGAAGCTTCTTCTATTAAATTTTATACAATTTTTGAAAGTTTATTGATTGAAGAAAGAATGAATCCGGATTTTGAGATGGATAATTCAGAAAACTGACAAATTGTTTAATATCTTAAGTCCAAACTAATATAGTTAAAACTTCTCTTGGAGTGACATTTTTCTTGAAGGGGCACTTTTCGTTTTCCTGTAGGCGACTGCCCATGATAGGTTTTGACTGTGTTTTTGATTAAACAATTTGTTGTTATCCATTTAACTCTAACAACAACAAATTTGAGAGTCAACTTGAAGTTGACTTTGTCGCAAATTCTATACTCTCCTTGAATTCGTTAGATTTCGTTTTCATTAATGTTTTTTATTCGATTTAATTGGAAATATACAGACAAAGAAAAGAGGAAATCTTACACTCCGTCTCTAAAGTTATCATTATAAATTATAATATTTAACTTTATAATTAATTCTACCTTTGAAGAGATGATATCTTATGGCTAGGTTGTTTTATTCCACTTCACATCACCCACACACAATTTTAGTTTGACTCGATAAGAAGATTTCCAGTTTTTTTATAATATTCATAATTCCGGCATACGGGATGTTAATTTTCAACTTAAGTCTTACAATTAGACGTGTATTATGAGGTCTAATAGAAAGCTGCTATCAACTTCTTTTTTTTTTTAATATATGTATTAAAATGATGCAACGCCCTATATTTTATTGAATTTTCGAGTTCCAAATCAAATTTGAATGACATTCTGTATACTACATTCTATTTAGAATTTTATTCGTTCTCGAGAAGTTCTAATGTTTTTAAGAAAAGTTTGGAATATAGTATCAAAAAAATTCGTCACTCCTGGAGAATAAGGTTTGCACTATCAATCTTTGAAAAATGAAGGCGGTCATCAAGCTTTTAGAACATTTTTAATTTGGCACGCTGTTACCTACAGGTTGGTTAATGAGCTGTTTCGAATTGGAGCAGATTCAATTGCATAAAAGTTGTTTTTTTTTCTTTTGATACAGAAATCTGTATGTTGTTTCACCGTTAGACCTAAGTTCTGAAGCGTGATATTCCAATTAGGTCCTGAAATACGTCTAAGGGGTAGGTTGAAAAACGAACGTCCTGTATATATGAGTGTTATAAAAATTACACATCGCATTTCGTTTTCGTATATTCTAATAAAATTATTTGTGTGTGTTTGTTGGTGATTAGTGATTAGGGTCCACTTAGTAGAGATTTTGCTTTATAAAATTCACATAGAAGAAGTGTCCAGTAATGCCAGGTGTCCATTAAGGGAGGTTTTATTGTAATTCTTGTTTTCTGCTATTTTTTTTAAATTTTTTTGTAAATTCCGAAATAAATTATTAGCATTTCAGCAACTGAAGTTTTATTATCGATCTTATAGTAACAATTCAAATGGATTTCCATCGAAAATATTTAAGAAATTCCCATTAGTGTACTTTTTGGGAAATTTCTATTACCTAATTCAATTGACTAACTGGTAAATTAAGAATTTTTGGACGTATTAATGAGAAATTATAAAAAATCGAAGATTCTTGTATCCTGCATTTTTTGCAAAGAGAAAAGCTTGAAATACGTAGTTACAGTAGAGCCTCTCTTAGGCAGACACTAACGGAGAAACGAAAAGTCTTCGTTCAAGGGACGTGCCCGTCTAAGAAAGGTTCTCGTTGAAAGAAATATAACTTAATTGATTTAATAAAAAATTGAGCTTAGTGATTATTGAAAAAAATATATTACAGCTAATAATAATATTTGTTAATTGATAACTGTTATGAAAGACACTGGAAAGGAAAACAAATCAGATTTAGAATTTCTTTTTTGTTTTTTTTTTTCTAGAAAATTCCTCAGAAAATATTTCCAGAAAAGGTAATTTTGGATGTTTGACTAGAGAGAATTTGTATTTAAAAGGACATGGGTATAGAAGTAAATGTTTGACCTCTCTATGCAGCAGACCTCATACCTTGGTAGCCTATTAAGTACCCTGTTGAGAAGGCTAGCGTGGTGATATGTGGTGATCGGAAGATCTAAATGCTCTATAATAGATAGGACTTCGTACAATAAAAATAATTCGGATAATTTTGAACAAATTGACAATATTGGAATCAACAAATTTTCTCACTCGATAAATAAATAATAATTTTTTATTTCTATATGATACATATTTGAGAGGAATTCCTACGATAGTTAGTTTATTGGGAATTTTTACTCAATCTTTCGACTAATTAATATATTTAAGTTGCAGAGAAGATTATTAAAAGAATTCTCGGCACCTGAATTTTTCGCAAAAGTAATCAAATCAAGAGGCTGTTTTTTGTTTTTATTTGTCAAGACACTTCATAGATACTTCCATGAATTGAATTTCGGAATCTACAATTAGACGAATTAACAAGTTATAAGAAATTCAAAATAATTGATGTTGATGAATGTAGGTACAGTTTGTATTTTTCATTATTTGATTTTTCAGATTATAGAGCTAGGAAAATATCTCTAGAAAACATACTATAGGGAATTGAGGAAATAAAATTAAAATAATTCATTTTCTATATTAGCACAACTTAATTTATACAGGATGTCCTAGACAAATCAATGAACTACCGGTTCTTGAGCTCAAAATCAAACGACTGAACATAACTCGCCTATGTATATCTAAAAACGCTTCGATTGGCGGCTAGATGTACGCAAAGTTAACAAATGAAATCCATTTTTTTATATAATTTTAGATAAACATATAATAAGTCCTTGTGGCACTTAAGGGATGAAAACTGTTCTTTCCTGCTAGCCAGCAAGCGAAGCGACTTTGAATATAGAATGACGTTGTTTGTTTGTTTTTTTTATTAAAATAGGGTGCAAAATAGAGCAAATAGTATAAAAAACTCGTTTCAAAAGACAATTCCTGCACTTAACCATTGAAAAACTCGCTCGTCTTCTAAATTTGGTGTCGTGCAGGAATTGTCATTTTTTGAAACTTGTTTTTTAATGTACTATACCCAAAGGATTTTCAAATTATTTATAAATCATTTTTGTAACAAACCGTAGAATGATTACGAGAATAAATATAATACGATGTAAATTCAAAAATGAAATATAAAAATAAATCCACATTACCTGATTTACGACAATTCAATTTAATCAAATAAATAGCCATAATTTTCTAATTTCCTTCAATAGAAAAACATTATTATTACAAATCATATTTGAGTCAAGGAAAATAGAAGATTATTTTTTCAAATACAGTTGATTCTTTTTTTTTCCTTTCATCTTTTTCTCTCTTGTTTATAAGCGTTATACTGCCTGTTTCTTCAACAACCTTATTCAGTGTTGGCATGAAAGAGGTAATCACTCCATATCTTTCTAGATGTTCCGGTAAGACTTCGACCTTAAGATGACTTGACTAGACTGCTTACTACAATTCGCCCTGACATCCTGCTGACTGCTGACATGTGCATTTTACTCAATTTTTCATTTACTACCCAATCATTTATGTTGTCTTCGTTTCTTTGTTTATGCATCGATTTTTTTTTCCGCTATAAGTTGAACTACCCTCATGCCTGATGTTTCCAAAATTTGTTACGTTCCTGGTCTAGTTTCGGCCTAACATGTTAGTATCGGTACTAAAACTTTTTTATAGATACGTGAATTAGCTTCGATACTCATATGCTGATTTAAGCACTCTGCCGTTGTCAATGCTTTTATAGCTCAATACAACACTGTATCATGACTATAACAAAGTGTTTTCTCTGATGGCGACCAGCCCACTGTCTGTTAAACTGGAGATAGGCTGGCGCTGGGATAAGGCCTGTCACACACAATAACCAGAGTTTATATTCTTATGGTTATGACGATTACTGACGTATTGTCCACTTCGCCATACTAGCACCTTTTTCCAATCCTTCGATCTGTTTACTTTGGTCTAGGCTTGTTAGCGACCAGAATTCACTCTCTTTTGCGTATCTCTTCACTGTGGCTTCATGTTTTTAACGGTTCTAATGCTTCTATATAAGGTATTTGTTTGCGTCGAGGAGGAGTATCACATTTGATAGTTGTATTCAATCCAAAGCCTTGTCTAAATCAATAAAGCATAAGAATGCAGGTGTATTATGGTTGATCGATTCTTCAGTTAATTGTCTCATCATAAATACGACAAATGTGTCGCTGACCGAAGCCGTTGATGTTCATCTGCTAGTGCCAGCTTCAGCATAGTGAATTATTCAACAACACACATGAGATCGAGGCATATGAGAAATATAGGAAAGTCCGTTACGAGAATGATTTACTAGGGCGACTAATCAAGAACAAGCATTGGGAAACGCAATGGTTCCATCGTCATTCGGTAGTACGTCGTACACGATCGTCATCGACACATCATCAAGAACTCAGCTCTCTTGCATGGTTGCTCTTTCAGTGTATTAGTGCTGCAAACAGTATTAGTCACAATGCCCTTATTGACGACTGTTAGTGTTTTTTTTAGATTGTTCCATACTCATTGTTAATAACCATATTGTAGAGCCATTTATTGTATTTTATTCGCTTATTGCTTTCATTGTAAATGTGAGGGGCCTTCAGCTCTCAGTTGCTGATCTATTTTGTAATATGTAATTAAGTATTTGCTACCTATCCAAGACTGAAGTGACTAAGACCCTAGAAAGGTCGAAGGCAGAGGAATTATATTGTAATGCATAAACCATATATGTATGTTGATTCTGAATTAAAACTTTTTTTAAATGAATTTAGTTCAAATATCTAACACAACTGTACAAATGTGAAAAAAAAGTGAAGCTAGGCAGGGCAGGATGTGACACAAATGACATTACCAACGAGTTGCATATATACGTTGGAGAGCAATTAACCCAAAATTTGGTAAAACTAATCTAAAGAATGCTTTCCCAATGAGGATCCTTGATGAGCGGCGAATAAACACCACGATTATTCTGTTATATCGATTTCAAGAAAAAATATGTAAATTAAAAAAAAAAAACTAAACAAAACGAGAATATTTAATGGTAATTTTGGGAAATATTATTGAATAATTAATGGAATTACAAGAAAATATTATCTAATGATCATACTTTTAATTAAAAAATATAATTAAAAATCTAAAATGATTCATTTTTGATCTTAGAATAATAAAATTAATTCCAACGAAAATAATAATAATTATTAAAAGTTTTAACTTTGAATTATTTTCAGGAAATAATAAAGTGAAGTAATAACAGAATTTGCATTAAATTGGAATTTAATCAAAAATAAATAATTGAGAAAAGAACGATTTGTATTTCCTCACCGGCGGCAAGGCAGTTTCAATGACTTTGTCAATAAATTAGTACTAAAAATTTTCCTCATTATTATTATACGTCATCAAAATAAAAAGAAAACTGCTTTTCCGGATTTAATAAGCGCCCGTATCACATATTGTGATTTTTTATTTAATTTTTTTTTTTTTTAAGGAAGAAAAATGTATGATTTTGATTTATAAATTTATGTGAAAAATAACATTTTGATATGTGCTGATTAGGTGGATGGGGCCACTAGCCGCTCAACTTTCTCTAATAATAAGCTCCTCATGGTTAATACGCTAAGCAAAAGAGTACGTGCCGTCCGATCGACGAGACCATAGACAGACCATCAATATATTGAATTGGTAGCTTAGTGGATAATCGTCGAGATTATTATTTTATTTATATTTATATCGCATACATTCGAATTAAAAAAAAAAAACAAAAATTTTCTTTACATAATCCAAACAAGTATGTTGTATTAGTGAATTTTTTGTGTGAATTTTTACAAAAAAAAAAAAAATAAACAAATTATGGATATCACTTTAAGGTAAGATTTAGATTTTATTATTATAAGTTCTTTTGTTTTTATATGATATGGCCTCGATTATTTTTGTACGGAACAATTCAACACCTACATTTATTTATGCAAATTGATTTAAACTTTCTCAATTTTATGATACAACAACAAGAACTAACATTGTAGGGTGAGATTGAAGTTGAAAATGTCATCTTTTTTTTAACTAAACAGAACAAAAGAAAAATTTTGACCTCATTCTCATGATTTGTATCACATATACACAAACAGCTTTGAAGTCATCATGTTTAAATTTACAATAAATTTCATTACACAATCTAATGTTAGAACATCAATTGAATTGTAATTAAGTGAAGAAAATTGAAAACAACAATGGAAAACGAAAAAAAATTATTGAATAGAAAGTGATTTAAAAATTGCAAGTATTTTTCAACAATAATCGCATTTCTCAATATTTCAGTTCAATAATTTTCCCTCTAAATATAAATGATAATAAAAAGAGATATATATATATATATTAGTATAATGATTCTATCTATCTCTCTTTTACAATATGATGATGGTATTATTTATTAATGAAATTTTATTCAAACACATCAATATTATTACATCACAATTACTACCAGTATTATAAATAATTATTTAACATTGGGTTTTCCGTGTTTCTCATCAATTATCGTTCAATTATTGAAATTCCAAAACAAACAATCGAAATATTTATTTGCAAAAAAAGAAAATGGGAGAAATCAAGAGATTTTCTTTAAGCAAACATTTATTTGAATTTCTTCAAATTCTCAAATTGATAAAATCTTCTATAAACAATCATTCTTATTATTATTATTATTATTTGGATAAAAATAGATATGTTAGTCGGTAAACCACAAAATAAATTCGTTCGAGAAGTTTGAGGGAAATTATATCGAGCGAGAAGTAAAAAAACCTTGAAAAGTTCAATGTACGAAAAACTATACTCGTATAATTTTATTATAGCTAGTAATAGAATGATAAATTTCTCGAATTATTGAAATATGCGAAAATATAAATAATAGTAAGTTAATCATCAACATCATGTGTGGATCCTGTTTGGGAATTATTCAAATTATTAAAGAAATTCACACAACAAGTCGGAATATTTTTGCTATCTATCAAAACAATTTCATAATACCTATAGGTAATAAATACTTTCAGAAAAAAAAATATATTGGTAAAAATTAGAAATTTTGTTGGAACTATCAATTGTGGGTTATAAACAAGACTATTATTTAAAAAAATAAAATTGAGCTCTTTTTTAATTTGGAGAATTGTCGGAATTATTGGACGCTCTCTTGGAGATTTCAATGATCGATTACGAGTGAACTTGCCTGCATACATTCTATGTTCTTCTTTTTTTTTGATAATAAATCAACTTTCGATTATCAATGCAACTAGTTTTTCTGAAAATTATTACAATCTGAAAAGATAGTGAAACGCTTATTGAGCGGACACCTACTACAAAAGGGAAAAGGTCCGTTCAAGGTAGGTGTCTGTCTAAGAAAGAGGTTTTAGTTTGATAAAGATATTTACTAGCAATTAGAGCTTGATTATCTGACAGGTCGGGTAATTGGAGCTAATGCAACTTTTTCTTAATATGAATTTTCTGAAGCAAATTTCTGAAAATAATAGATGGTTGAATAAGTTTAGTGTCGACGTCCGTTCAGTAGAGGTTTTACCTCATGGAATCACGTAGGTGTAAGAAGAATTTGCTGTGAGAGATTTTACTGTATTATCTATAGGTTTTGATGTTTGAGGTCGACTATTGAGGAAAAGTAATGGTTTTTGGCGGAGACTTCAATGATCGATTATGATCAAATAATTATTAGAAAATCGAGATACAACAAATAGAAAAGTCGGAAAGTCGAAAGAGTTTTGCTGAAAATTCTAATGATGAATTGAGAGTAACATACTCTCGTTATAAGGGAATAAAATATCAAAATTATATTGAAAAAGATCTATAAATTGTGCATTTAAAATTGATTTGATTATTGAACGTTGAAAAATTGGGAATACTACTCGACAATACGATGTATAGAGCTCAATTTTTGATTGAACTTTCACAAATATTTAGGAAATTTACTAAAATAACAGAAATTGCTGTGTTAGACGTCTAAAATTATCGAAACTATAATATAATATTTCTAGAATAAGGAAAATTATGTAATCTGTTTGGAGACTCTAACGTCTGTTACAAATGAAACCTACTCGAGAAAATTTTCAAAATTCTGATGAATATCAAGACTTGAATCTAAGATTTTAACAAAAGACTCTGAAATAGCTAATAGTAGAAGTCAAAAATAATATAACCTAGCTTGAAGAATTTTCAGATTACTCTAAAAATGAATAAAGTTCAAATATTAGGATGAAATTATATTGAGAGAAGTGAAACTCATCGCCTGGATCTGTAAATTATGAAACAAGAATCTTGATAAAATTACGAATTCTTCAGCATACGTCAGTTGATAAGTTCTCGATCTCATTTGAAGATTTTTCAGAAATAAAATAAAAAAATTGACTCAAATCTTGAGAGAATTATAACTTTTGAAAGGAAGATTATTTGAAAATTTGGTCAAGTGATAAAAATTGAATGTTTTTCCTACAAATTTAAAAAACCACTTAAACTGGAAGACACCAGATATTAGAAAATTGAAATTTAAAAAACAAAAAAATTCGAAAAATCTTAGAAGTTGGAGGTTCTCATGAAACTTCTAATAAATTAAGAGCAAGACAGGCGTAGGTAAGTAAAATTTCAAATTATTCAAGAAACTGGAAGTGGTTGATACTGAGAATTGATTGAATTATCGAAATATTGGAGGTCAGTGAAGGATTCAACTACTGATTAGGCGAGAAATTGTATTAAAATTTCAAAAAATTTGGAAAATTTGGATTTTTCATTACCTATAATTAACGAAATTGCAGTGTTAGATGTCTAGAAATATAGAAACTTTATCGTTAGATTTCGACAACTAGGAAAATTGTGTAATCTATTGGGAGATTTTAATGTTCTGTTGCGAGTGGAACCTGCTTGAAAATTTTTCACATTGCTCAAGAAAATTTGGAAAGTTCTAAAGAAATTTTCAGAGAATGTTTCATTAACATATCAGAATTTCCTAATAGGTACCTATATTAATAACAAAAATTTCAAAATTGGAAAATTAAGGAAAGCTGATTTTTGAACAAATTGGAATAGGTAATCTGAATACTAAGGCAAAGATTATTTAAAAAATTCGATAATATAGGTAGAAGGATTCTGTGGAGTTCTCAATGATCGATTACAATTTTTTTTTTTGGATTTCTTCTTAGATTATTTAACCCAATTCAAAAAAATCCACTCAAATGGGTACCTATTATATTTCATTAAAACATTATTGAAATTTTCCACATATATTAATAATGTTCACGGTTTGTTTTCGGTCTGATAAAGTCCTCTTGAGCTGGTAATAACTGAATATTTCTTTAGGAGACTGATCGTGACTAGAGCGGGTTTGGACCGGAACTTGACTGTTTCCGATAGTGTGAATGCAAAAATTATTTCTCACATAATATTATTTCACCAGACCGAGATCGGATCGAGCATGAACCGTGATCGGCACTATAAGCCTGTAGTTCTCCAATCTATTGTGTGGTTTGTTGGATTTTTGGAATAGAAGGACAATAGCATGTGTCTAAGTGATGCGCGGAAAGTACCCCAATCTCAAACTTGCATTAATCGTGGTATTTAAAAAAGCCAATGCTTTTTAAGCTACCTGATTGTTTCAGAACTATATTAAGTATTGTCCGAGAGATTTTTTCTTGAGTAAATTTGATATGATATTTTGTACTTCTTGTGGATATGACGAGTTAATTTTTGCTTGAAAGGGCTCATTATGAGATTCTACGTGATCGATTATTTGATTTCTGTAACTTGGTAAGATGAGCTAATAGAGTGATGACGTCTTTCCTATCTAGATGCGAATGCGTCATATTTATCACTATCAGAGTAGTAGGTTTCTTGTGACCGTTTGTAATTGTAGATATTTTTTGTGGTTGTTTAACAATTTTTTTTTTTTGTAATCTTCTATAAATCATCATCACCGGTGTTAATATATTCTCAGGATTGAAGAGATGCTGCCTTGTTTTCAACATAGCGACAATGTTCCTAGTTAAAGATTGGAGAGAATTAGAAATTTTGTTGGAAGATTAGATATTTAAAAATTTTGGAAAAAAATTAGCAGAAAAAACCCGGAATTGATAGAAACCGAAGGTGTTCGTGGATATTTCAATGATCGATCACGAGTGAAACTTTCTTACAAATTTCCGTTTCTACTCTAAAAAAAAAAAAACAAACAAACAAAATCAAAGTCTAGACTTTAATTTTAGATTTTCATATGATTGTCTATTTTTATTCACGTAATGGTTTGGGTTTTATGAACTGTTCACAAATCGAAATTATATTGAAAATCCATCCGTTATAAATCGTGAACAAAATGTAAAAGCGTGAAGGTCTATTTTTTTTTTAATTCTTTTTTTTTTGTACATATAATTACAACAATAGTAAACAAAACAAAAAAATAATAATAATGGTAATGAGACTTAAGTGGGAAAGATGAGAGAATAAGCTACTTAATTGTTGATTATTCATTTTCAAATAAATAAATAAAATAAATGTATAAATAAACGATGCTGTAAGACTCTATTATTGACAGTTAATGGGATATAATGAAATTTAATAATGAAAGAATAGAAAGTTTGGGATTTCCCTTTCTTTTCTATAT
>JAZBGX010001087.1:0-11992 GCA_037414775.1 Zonitis immaculata | reverse complement strand
CGATCGATTCTAATTCTTCTGGTGTTACACCTAAATGACCGGGAAATCGAGGATTATGTCGATGGAAATCTAATTTCGTCATTAACAATGTTGTATATAAACGAATCATTTGTCCATAACCATCTTTCAAATGTACCCATAATTTACCAATATCATCTAATTCTTTACGATGCCGTTGACTATGTACCAAACATAATGGATGACCTTCACGTAGAATTTTATGAATAACATGACATAATTTCCATGCTGTTATACGATCATCTAATGCTGGTAATCTTAAAGCTATCGACCAAAATACTTGAGCACCTTGCGTATGAAATGTACCAATAATTGCTGAACGTACATGTTTTTGTTTTACTGGTGTTTCTTGATTATTAATTGCCTTCGATAATGCTTGATACTAGATGGAACAAAATAAATTCAATTCAATTAGAACCTCTGCTTCAATAATAATAATAATAATACGTGCTATACTTAAATCTAGTTTAGATACTATAAAAACTCATATATTACAAACAAACAACCACACTACCGGAAACATTTAAAAAATATCATATCAGATGAACATCCTTTTTTAAAATCGTTACACCATACAATAGACATAAATTATAATTAACAAAGCACATTTCAGGGCCGGCTTTAAACCGAAAAGAGCCTCAATACTCATAGTAATTTAAAAATTATTCCAACTTCAATTTAGAGAAACAATTATCATTACGATTATTATTATTATTATTGAGACACTTCAATACAATTCAAGTCGGTCCTGTTAAGTTTCTCCATTCAACATTTGTTAGATGAATTCAAGGCTAATTCCAATTATTACAAACAACAATTATGACTTGAAAGTTGATTAATTATCAAGACAACAAATCACTCAAGTTTTGTTAATGAATAGAACTGAAATAACGTACAACTGTAATTTACAATCATAATAATAGGATCATCACATATAGGAAGCAAAATAAATAATTACTTACATATTTTTCTAAATCACGTTCTGTATAAAATTTTGCCATAATTTATTTAGTAATTAAAAAAAATAGTTTTGGAAACAAACATGCAATTATTATTAGAATGCGGATCACATGCAAATCTGAAATGTAAAAAATATGGAAATACAGTAAAAGAGAAATCTTATTGTAATTTCATTGCAATCTATGGCGTAGCAGCTTGTTAGTATTTATGTGGTCGTTAGAAATATAATCACAATTTTATCGATTCTATTATTAAAATATTCTATTATTTTAGATCTTTTATTAAAAGTAAATTTGAATCCTTTCTGTTTCATTTTTAGAAATTAAGCCTAATTCTAGTACTGGAATTGAAATTAATCCCTGAACCATTGGATAATATTAGATTGTAAACGTGATAAATAGGGTGGAATTGTTTGAGATTTATGTAATTTCTATATCAACGTTACGCCTATTCACTGATAAAATACAATCTTGTTGTTATTTTTTTCGATCAATTGTTGATAAATTGATTCGATTATACGAATTAGTCATCAATCATAAAGAAAATCGTGAAATTCGACAAACAATCATCGATTGTGTTTGTTTAATTTTTTTTATTGATCATTTATTTCCAAATTCTCTAGAAAAACAATTTTTATGGTGTAATGTGTAATTGTGTTTTTTTTTTCATATACCATGAGTCACTCACCTCTCCAATAAGAACAAAAATAGCTTCTATAAATGTTTAGTTTCTAAAATATAAAATTCATGTCTAATAATAACATGCATTTCTTAAACTACAAAAAATACAATTTTGCAAGTAAATAGAGCCATAAAATTATAGATAAAGTTTTCATTTACAGATAATTTATTACACCCACATGACTTTTTTGATTTCCTAACATCTGTATACTTATTTGTAGATACTTGTAAGCCTTTAGACAATAATTATTTGTTTTTTGTTTCAGGAACAATATAATATTTTGATTATCAATCTGATAATAATCATCTCAGTACTGAGAACAAAACAACAATTATAACCTACAAGTTACCTGAGACTTTTCGAAAATTTCACGTTCAACCTCTAGACTTGTTTTTCTTGTATGTAAAACACGTGGTAATGATAATGAAGCCATTATCAAATTTCAATTAAACCAAAAAAAACTACATAAATACGACGATAAGAAATAAAGCACTTATACAGAACCGCACAGTCGGCACACACCTGCAAAACTAGTTTTGTTATTATCATGTTGGTAATATTTAAACTTCAAAACAGTGATCCTCAAACAATATTTTCTGCATTTATTATTAATTTCTTTGTTTATAAATTTTAATTTATTTATTCAACAATTCTTATATTTAAATTCGTTTTCGTACGTTTTTTTTCCATATTTTTACCCCCAATTAAATTACAATTATACTTATAACCAAATTTTTAATGTTAACCTACATTTGTTATTATAATAGATTAAAATTAAGTTGATATCGGTTGTATATCGAATAAATCGCATATTCCTTCATTTTCTAATAAACCAAATGAATAATCTTGACTGAATGGTAATGGACTTAATCGTAAAAATGGATCTGAATCTAAAAAATAAAACTAATTCAAACAAAAATTAATCAATTATATTCAAACTTACCTTTATCCAATTGTAATGATTCTTCATAAGTAAGATTATCGTTTACATCATTGGAAACTTTTCTAAATAAAATTTCCGCAGCTACCAAATCTGAATCATCATCATCATAATGTCTACGTTTAATTTCCGGCTCTTCTGGTTCCTTTTTAATAGCCTACAATTATAATAAAATTAAATAGAATTTCAACATCAACCCATTTTGCTGATGATTTACAATTTTATTTGCACGTTTTCTAGAAGGTTGTTCTTCACTTTCGATCGGTGGGTCACTAAGAAGACTAGCAATAATTGGGCCACTTTTCGATTGAATTCTCAAATAGTTTACATTATCGTTATTCTAGAATCATAGAATAAATTAATAATAATAATAATTATTATATAATCTGTAAAATTACTTGATATTTTAGTGTAGTTGTATTAATTGGTGCATTCAAAATAATAACAGTTTCATCATCATTAAAAACATTATATAAATCATCACTAGTTACATATAGATAACGTTTTGTTTGTACATCTTCTGTTGTATTTCTGATACTTTGTTCTATCCATGTTTTTTGCTTATCTAATTCTTGTTCATATTCATCTAGTTTTGCAATTTCACCTTTCAAATTAGCTATTTTCAATGCATATTCTTGTGTATTATAACCAGGTACTGAATCTTTATATGTGTATGGTCTACAAGAAATCAATTTATAGAAAAATAACAAGTTATTATCAACGATAGAACAAAAAAAACTCACTTCCATTGTATACTGTTTTTACTCTTCTTTTCAATAAGCCCAATACCTTCAAGGACGTTTGTTATATCGTATATACGACGTTTTTGCCTCACAGCTAATGAATCAGCAGCCTATTTAATTGAAAAATAAACAGAATAATCAATACATGATTTATAATATTTTGTTATAAAACCATTGATAGTTACCACTTTCAAATCTAGGACGCCACCAGTCGATTTTTGCAATAAATTAACAAATTTTGTTGTTAATAAGCCTAGAGATTTTTCAAAACGACTCTGCTGGCTTTCACCCATATTATTAATTACAATTTTTATACAGAAAAATATAGTTTTTCTTGGAATTTTTCAAAACATTGTGCGAAAAATCAAACCAAATCACCTGCGTTTCTAAATAACTGTAGTAAAAACTACTTTACCGACGTAATGGCTTTATTTATATTTAGTTTATAATTGCAACAATAGATAGCGCTTTACAATATCAATAATTTTTCAATTTCCTGGACAATATATAAATAATCAACCACCAAATTTCTATTTGAATGAACGACAATTTCCTCAATTTTAAATCTATAAATTTTAAAAATTAAAATTAAATCTTAATTATATCAATTTTACAAACAACACCAACACCAACCTAAAGACTATAAAACTCCTAAAAAAACGAGGTAGCTCCAATCACGGCCAACATTTTTGGTGGTTTATTCAAATCTATTCTAAAATTTACAAAAATCAGTCAATAATTTCTTGAGTTTGCATAATTTAATCGACTATAATTTTACAATAAAAAAATAAAACAAGTGTAAATACAAATATAATAACATTTAAGGCAATTAAATTTGTTGAAAATTATCACAATAAAATTTTGAAGATATACTTTTAGAAAAGTTTTGTTACAAAAATACTGAGAATAAAGAATATTAAAGCCAATGAGTTTGTGTTGCATCCTGAGCATGGTTTCGAAATTGCGTTAAACATTTGATCATTCATTGAATGAAATGATACAAAATCGGGACAACGAGATTGCAAAGTTCGACTAAAGCATTTCTTCATAACTAAAATATCCCTAAAAAAATACACAAAGATAGCTTGATCAATTAAAAAGCAATTAATACAAAATTACTCGCATAATTCATTCTTTCCGATCGTATCCCGGAATGTTGCAATAACTTTATGCATACAATTATTAATTTCTTGTGTAGCATCACTTTGTTCTAAAGCACTAACACATTGCTTTCCATGAGTACTTTTAAAATCTGTATGAAAGTAGATTAATGAACTATCAATTATAATAATCATAATAACTTACTATCAATATTTTGGCCATTATTTTTACATAAGAATTTCAAAAATTCCCGAAAACTCGTCTTCATAAATTCCCTTAAATATTTTTCATCTTTTGGTAAACATTGATACAAATAATCAGCTAACTGTTCGAAAGTTATTTGTAAAGTTGGCCGGACCTCTTGACAAAAATCATTTTTATCAGCCATTAAAACATTTAAGGCATATTCCGAATAACTTGTGAACGTATTGATTTGTTGCTAAAAAAAAAATCAATCCACAAATTAAAATTCAATTTTGATAATATAAAGGAATTTTGGTACAGTTAAATCGTCAAACGATACGGCATTTGGACTATATCGGCGGCATCTCTCCGAGAAATGATCACGTATTAGATTCTCTTCTGTATTTTGATTTTGAGAGTGAACTGACGTAAATCCAAACACTAAAAATTATGAGTTATTAAATTAATACGTAAACAAACATAACCTACGTTAATTAGATGAAAGAAGCCAATATTGCGTAATTTCACATGACCTTCTGTATGATCAATGAAATAATAAAGGAATTAATGAAATGAAAATAAAAATAATGGAATACCTATAAAGATGGCACCAATCAATTTCATTATCGATTTTCTGTGAATATTT
Source organism: Zonitis immaculata (assembly GCA_037414775.1). Lineage (NCBI taxonomy): Eukaryota > Metazoa > Arthropoda > Insecta > Coleoptera > Meloidae > Zonitis > Zonitis immaculata. The sequence goes on along the minus strand of JAZBGX010001087.1, from coordinate 6,720 downwards.
TGGTTTACTTTCTATAGTAATTGATTACGTGCCGTTCACCAACGATAAGCACAATAATCGTAATTATTTCTCATCAAAATAACCCAGGATATTCGAATATCAATAAGCAAGCGCCACAGCCAGGAATAGTTTCATAACCTTGATGACGTCTTTTCAATTTCGTTCGTTGGACATTCTTTTGATGTTTAACTACAGGAGAAACGAAGATTTGTCTGTAATTAGAGGAGATAATCAAATAAATATAGATTAATTGGGATTAATTTTGGCTATGAAAAATAAAATGCAGGTCGCTTAATGAATATGAGATTATGGATTATGTCCGGTATTTAGATAAATTTCTGGTTGGCTATGCTAATGCCATCTCTTTGAATAAAATCGAATTATTGAATTATCAATTTTGTCAGGTGTGTTTATTTGGTTATAAAACGCTTATTTAACTTTTAAATATTTTATTGAAATTAATTATTCTTAATTGTTGATTTTTATCATAAAACTTTATTAAAATCCCTAAGATTATAAAAATGCGACCAAATATCCTAATAGAAATCCAAAATGATAGTATCGAACCAATGGATGTTGACGAAAATGAAGAAGGTGAAGTTCAAGATTCAGATAATGAAGATGATGATAAATCAACAAGAAACATCAAGAATATTGAAACAAAACCAACAAAACAAGTGTGTTCTTTTACATTTTAGTATTATTTAGAATTTTGATGTTTAAATAATTTATTGCAGATGTCGGAACCACCAATAATAAAATCGAGCTTTATAACCGGTATTGATATTTTAGATAAAAATGAACAACAAAAATTGCAAGAACGTGCGAAACGGTTCCAATTAAAACCTGACGAAATAAAAAATTTCACCGATGACGATTTACAAAAATTATACAATAGTTTAGGTATAAACAAAAGAAATGAATCAATGGTTAGATTAGATACAGTTCATATGTACGGTATTGATGGTATGACAACAGAAGATGTATTAGATTATTTTCTAAAATATGCACCATTATCCATTGAATGGATTGATAATAACTCTTGTACAGTTTTATGGTCTGATAAAATATCACCAGTACGTGCATTACATTATCTATCGAAAGCTGTACGTGGTATGCCAGTCAGAGACGATCAAAATTATTTCGACGCAAATGAAACAATACAAGACACAGACGAATTAAATCAAAGTATATTATTGATAAATAAAAATCGTGAAGTTGAATTACAACAAGACGATTTATCAAATCAACAACAATTAGATATTGGTGATTGTATAGATATATTAGAAATTAGTGGTAATATACCGCCTGGTCATTGGCGTTTAGGACAACACCATATTAAATCGAAATGTATATTATTAAGGTTTGGTTTGAAAAATGATCAACAACCGTATAAAACTGAACAATTTAGTTGGTATTATCGTAAACAGAAAAATTATAATCAGAATAAACAAGGTATATTTGGTAGAAATAAAGAAATGAATGATCGTACAACATTGAAACGTAATAATCCGTGGAGTGTATTGGCGAAAAATTGGGATGAAGATGTACAATTTCGTGAACGTGAACGTTCAAATTATGACGAGATTAAAGAGAAAATTGAAATAAAAAATCCAAATTTACGTACTAGATTAGGTTATAAACGAAAAGATACACAATCAAATGATAGTGTTGTTGATGATGATAATAACGATGATGGTGATGCTAATGATAGTGGTAGAAATGAAACTGAAATTGTTGCAAAGAAATCGAAAATACCAAGAATGAGAATGTATGCTGATGAGGAAGAAGAGAAAATTAAACGTAAAAAAATGTTACAATCGATCAAAAATCAATACGAGAAAATTTCCAAGGATGAAAAAACTGATTTAAGAAAAATTCTAGTTGGTAATAGAAGAATTGAGAAAAATCAACAAGTTGATTTAGGACCAACATTGAAGAATCGTAATAAAAAAATGGTTTTCGAATTGAAATCTGATCATAATGATGACAGTAATGATGATGATGACGATGATGATGATGTTGATGTTCGTGATGATAATGGTGCGATAGATAAACGACGATCAAATCAAAGATTATTTGAACGTAGACAACAACGATTTGGACGGTTCAATCGTAATTCAGATGATGATAATGATGATGATTATAGTAAGCCTAAAAGTAAAGTTGCGGTTGTGATAAAAACTCAAAAGAAACCGGCAGTAGCTTCTACAGTATGGTCACGTATTAATCGTCCTAATAATTCAGATAATAGTTCAGAGAATTCTGAAACAGACAATGATGATCATAAAATTTTTAATAAAGAAACAAATCGTCCAGGATTTGATTTACATGTAAAAGATACGAAATTAGGTAAGAATCCATTGAAAATTGAAATAAACAATGATCACTATAATAACGTTTAATTCAAATATTTTATTTTATTTCGCATTTTATTTAATAATAATCACTTTTGTAAACAACAATATTTTGGGAAATATATTTTTAATTTATAATAATGGTACGATTTTTTTCTATACCTGTTTGTTTTTCAATAATTCAAATAGAAATTGTTCGCTTTTGCCAAGCTACGTAATAATAGTTTGAAAACCATCAATCACATCTATGGAATGGAGAACTATAAAAGTTTCGGAATTGATATTTTCCGATTAGTTCGAAATGAGGTTTGTAGTCGTTGTATTCCTCCTAAATTTACAATCTATTTACAGTTATGAAGTCGAATTTATTAGAAGTTATTTGGAAATTCAGCAATCACCACGGGTTTTTATATTTTCATGTTGGAATCGAAGTATAAATTTGATCTAGAATCCATTTTCTATGAGTAAATTTGATATTAATACTTTTCTTTTAGAAATAAATTCCGCTTTTCTTCGATTATCCAAAGAATTTCCTTTGAGTTTACCAAACAATCAATGGAGAATTAATGAAAATTTATTTGAATCCGAGATTTTTATTGTTACCAGTTCGAAATGTTCAAAATTTCAAGATTTATTACAAAATGTAAGTTGTCGAACAACTTTTATAATTTTGATTCAAAGTTGGAATTTCAGGCGAATAATTTGAATTTATTTAAAACACGAATTAAATGGTTAATTCTGGATGTCACCGATGAAACTCTTCTATTATTAAAACAAAATTTAAATATTTTGAGCGACAGTCATTTTACTGTAGTCTCGCCAATTTTCAAAAATAAATTAGAATTGAATTTGGTTTATAAAATACGTAAAAATCATGTGGAATTAATTAAGAATCTTATTGGGATTTATTCAATTGATGGAAATAACTTTTTGCAATTCAATAAATTCACAATTGCAAGAAATCGAACAAATCTCCAAAACAGTTTAATGATAGTGTCTACTGGATTTAACCAGAACGACAGTGTTAATCATCTTTACGACTATCGGTAATTACAATAAATTTCCCCTCATAGAACATATCGATTTATGTATTTTTTCCAGTGATAAACATATTGATAATGCATTTAAAATGAGTTTTCTTATGGTACAACCAGTTCTTGATCAACTTAATGTAACGCGACAATTTATTGTTAGGAATAGTTGGGGTGATTGTAATACAACAACAAAAATATGTTTCGGTGGTGGTTTACTCGAAGATTTACAAAAAGAATATGCCGATGTTGGTGGTACTATTGTAATACCAACAATTGAACGTTTCGAAATAGTTAATTGTTATTCAATTTATGTACCAAATACTTTAACATTCATTTATCGAGCACCACCACTATCTTATGTTGAAAATATCGCAACATTACCATTCGAAACAAATGTTTGGTATTGTTGTTATATAATGGCAATTATTATTTTGATTGTTCTCTACATAATTATTTCGTTGGAAATGAAAAAAAAGTTAAATCCTGTAGAAATTGGTGATTCAAGAAATATATTAAATTTTAATGAATTCGAATTGAGTTTATCCGATGTTTGTTTATTACAAGCTGGTGTAATTTCACAACAAGGTATCGAAGTTGAACCGAAAAGCTATTCAGGACGTATTGCAACATTTGTGGCATTATTAATCTTCATGTTCCTATACACAGCATATTCAGCAAATATTGTTGTTCTATTACAATCAACTTCAAACAATATCAAAACAATCTCCGATCTAACTGAATCTAGAATAAGTGTTGGTGCTGAAGATGTTGTCTATAATCGTTACTATATGCCGGTGAATTTGAATTGTACAATTGTAATTGTTGAATATTCAGTTTTGATTTGTATATAGAGATTTGAAGATCCTATCCGTAGAGCTTTATATTTAAAGAAAATTGCGCCAGAAGGACAACGTCCGAATTTTTTCCAACTGAACGAAGGTATAAAAAAAATGCAAACTGAATTTTTTGCATTCCACACAGAAGATGCAGCATGTTATGAAATTGTTAAGAAAACATTTCAAGAACATGAAAAATGTGCTTTGAAACAAATTGATTATTTCGGTATGATAATTCAACCATGTACACCAATTTTACGGAATTCATCGTATAGAGAAATCTTTTTATTTGCGTTAATATCATCAATTTATATTTGATAATAATTTAATTTAATTTTTGATTTGATTTTTTTAGTTCGAATAAAGTTTGGGAAACTGGAATAACGAAACGTGAAATCGGTCATTTTTATAATAGAAAACCAATATGTGCTGGTAAAGGTATCAGTTTTACTAGTGTTGGTTTACAAGATGGTTATTTTGGATTTATTGTACTTGCTATTGGTATCTGTATCTCAATAATTATTTTATTTATAGAAAGAATCTTCGTTAAGCTTGAGAAGAAATTATCCAAATTTTGATTGGAATGTTGTTGGAAATTTGCGGTTTTAGTAGAATCAAAACTTTATCAAATAAATATGTTGTTTACTTGGAAAGAAATGGGTGGATTGTATTACAGTTTTCATCCTTTGAGTAAATTATCTGTGACTGTACTGTTGTAGAATATTATTTTCCAGTTGTTTTTCTTTCAATTCCATTAAACTTTACTCACAGAATTAATAAATACAGTCGAACTTCTCTGAGTCGAATCATGAAGAGGATCAAATTTTGTTCGAGTTAGAGGAACTTTGAGTTAAAGAAATGTTAATAATTTATTGAAATATTACTTATCAAAACATATAATCTGTAATCTAACTATAATTCTGTTGAAACAATTGGTTTCATAACATCGCTCTATTCTATTTGATGAATTGTAAATGGTATCAGTTGGGTTTTCCTCAATTGCGAAAAATGCATTTCTGACTTCTACATGAGAAGGCTTCACTAGTAGTGACTCTTCAGTGTCACTGCCATCACTTTTTTCTTGCGAAGTAGACGGGGTATTGATACTTTTTTATAATATTTTGATCGGTAGGGCATCATCCATGATCAGAAATTTATCAAAGCTCACATGCTTCAGACTATGGATTTCCACAAATTTTTCGAATGTGCCTGTGAAATTATTTGGAGGTGTTCATTTGTTTCACTTAGTCGTGCTCTCGTCCTCCTTGTTGTAGTAGCTGTGTTTGCTAAAGCCGGCCTTGGCAAAACAGTTTTGAATTGTTTTTTGAGTAACATCATGTATTAATCCATACTGTAGACACAGTTTGTATATAATCGAGGCGATCCATTTTAGGTATTGTATTGGAAAGCTCATAGCTCTCAACAACTAAAGTCAAGATTCTACGTTTATAATGGCACTTTAAACTTTTGATTAACCCTTGAACTAGAAGTTGTAATTTAGATGTTGCATTCGGTGGGAAAAAACATAATTTAATCGCCTTCAGTTTGTGTTGAATTTGAGAGTGTGCGATACTATTGTCGACGAGAAGCGAAACATTTCGACCTTGGATCAAAGATTTTTCATCTATTCCAAACATCCGCGACAATAATTTCGAGTTAGAGGAGTCCCTGTTTGATTTGTTTATCAAACTTTTTTCGAGTTAGAGAAATTCGAGTTAGAGAAAATATTGTAGAACACATGTAAATAGTATACAAAGTGCAATGGACCGCAGAAAATTTCGAGTTAAAGAAGTTCAAGTTAGAGAAGTTTGACTGTATTTTTTTGAGACATACATTGTAAAATTGGCGGATGCGCCAGGCAAATGCTCTTGGTTTTTCTTTGAGTATTTGAAAATGTGGGGGCGCATGTAAACAATTTATGATAACAAAAATAGTGAATATAATAACAACATGAATCTAGTACAAGAAATTATAGAATTAGAACATGTATCAGTTGAAAAACCGGCAAAAAAGATATCTGGAAAATTACCTGTAGTAGTCCCTTCCATTGGAGTCAATGGACCTATTTCTTGTATTTTATTAGAATTCTCATAGATTCCTCTCACAAATATAGCTAGTTGTCATTTGTCGTGGTGTCACATCTTTCATCAAGTGCCAATTGGTGCCAATGAACACCATTCAAATATGTGCATACGTTCACTTTGCAGTCGATACATAACAGTCAAAAGATAGAAACTTTGAAGGGCCGCAAGAAAAGGCGTGACAGGCTGCATACGAACTGCGCCCGTAGATTTTTTACCCTTGGTCTGAGACGAATTCACATATTAAAAACAAATATCGTAGCGGAACGATTAATTTTGAATCGACAAAAAAGTTGGAAAAACTCAATTATCTTATAGCTACTTATGTGACTGATGAAAATAGCGTTACGGTTTCATTGAAACATTTTAAATATTTGATTAGCGTATGGTTGTTGATCTAATGGTCTAAGTT
>JAZBGX010001086.1:932-21266 GCA_037414775.1 Zonitis immaculata | reverse complement strand
TGGTTGTTGTTCTCTTGATGATGAATAACTCTTGCGTGTTCTCTGACATGTGATAAAGAAGCGTTAATATAACCACTCCATGAGCATCGTTAACAAGCTCCAAAACTTCAAAGGCTTTCGAAATTTTTCAGTTCATTACATTATTTTTTTTCCCTCTACAATTCTATCAATTTTTCTTGATTAACGATCGGAAAATGATTGGTTTCTATAAATACCTGGAATAATTTGAATTGTAAAATATTTATTTAGAAATTGATCTGTAATATCCTGTAAAATAAGGCAGGGTAGGTAAAATCCTGCTATCCCGAATTGACAGGCAACTATCAATTTGTGAGAGTTGTAGCAGGAATTTTCCGAGCGCATGTTCCAGAATTTCAAACAACCGATTTTATTGATCCTATATTAGCTATAGGGAAATTTCCAAATTTTACAGGATGTTGTAAAATTCGAATATATTCTATTTTAATTATTTTTGTATATAATTTTTGTTAATTAATTATTATATAATTATAATTTTTCGGATATTGATAGTTTTTTGTTTTGTTCGGATTTTCCGGAAATTCTAGCAAAAGGTCGAATTTCCCGAGTTCGTGGCCATTAGACCTCTACCATTGTTCAGTCTCCTGTTTACTAAAATGTAATAATAACCCGTATGTCGACCTCGTACAAGGTTATGCAGGATTTTCCATGAAAATTCGGAATCTTTGCAAAATTCTATCTAATAATCGAAACAATTAACAATAATTTTGTTGTTTCGTGGATAAATTAACAAATATCGCGTATAGAGATAACGAATTTATTTAGAATTTAAGTTCAAGTTAATCTTTTTTTTTTTTCATTTATTCAAATGAATGCGGAATTGTCATCGTTGTTTTAATTCAATTGCATCTGTCAAGAGTCAAAAGTTTAATTACATCTATCATTTATTACCCAAACCAATTAAAATAATTGAAAATGCCGGGCATTAAGTGAAACGATTAATTTCTTCGAAAGCTCAATTCTGTTTAAAATTTATTTTTGATACTAAGTACCAACAATAATTTCCTATATAGTTTGACAATTAATTATGCGTTTTATCGGTAAGACTGACCGTCAATTATCTATAAAATTGTTGAATCTCTCTCTCTCTACTTCAACTATCTTTGGATATCTACTGTTGTCGTGTAGTTGATGGGATTTTCATTTTAATTAAAACTTTCCTTTTACTTACTCAACTCAATTTTATGTTTATTTGAATTATAAGGAAATTAATTTAATATTTATATTTTGTTTAATTATTGTTTCAGGTCGCCGACAATTTTCTTAATAATTTTTACAATTTTTCCAACAATTCTAGCAAATCATGTGAGTATAATTTGGAATTAATAAAACTAAAATTAGAATTATATAGGATATTTAGTTAATTCAATTTACTTATAATCAACATCCTGATGTAAATTTTGTGAAAATTTACAAATTCCTCAAAAAACTAAATATTTGCTGGAAAGTTAATTTTATAATTTATCGAACAACATAAATTTCGACATTATAAAAGTTTATTATTTCAATTGAATGTTCATATGATGCAAAACTAACGAGAAAAAAGCAAGAATTCCAACAACGTATATACAAATTTCAAATCTAAACAATTTTTAAATAGCTAAAGTAAAAGTTTCTGCCTGAGGGCTAGCCGAAGGCATCACTCGACGGTTCCAATCATAGTCTGTTCCATCCCATGACATACACGATAGTTTTCATATGCGATTACCTAGGGTATTATAGTAGTTTTCTCTTCAGGGGCAGCAGGGTGTGAAACTCAAAATTTCCATGTATCTATAGGTGGCATGAAACATTAATCAATTACATAAGACCGAATTTTCCAGCAATTTTTAATTGGAATCTGCACGATTTTTCTCTATACGTTGTAGGTTTATTCAAGTAAAAAATTTTCGCAAAAAAAAAACTACATCCAAGATATCGGTTCGGTTGTCTAAAATAATAATAATAATTAGAGATCATTGATGATAACTACTATAGTTACCGTGACTTATGAAACTTTGTATGTCTATAATAAAAATCTTTGTACGAACAGCAGTACAATAATGAATGGTAAAAGTAAAAGTGTTCGCGATGCTATTGTTGTTGTATTATATTTAATAATAATAATAATAATATAGAATTAGACGAGATGTGAGACATGATGGCAGACTATATGACTAGACATCCGAACGCGAAACAGCCTTATTTGTACTTGAACTTTTCTCAACTCCACCTTCTTCTGTCTTTTTTCAATAGTTAATTTCTTGTAAATATGTATAAGCAAAAAGACAACGACTTATATTGCCATATAACATTCCACATCTGGCCATATATAGTCAATTAAATTAAATTGTATAATATGTATAATAGAAGGATTTCTATTAAAGCTATATATTTTTCTCATCTTGTTCCATTTGATTTTTATAAATTGTAGGCAAAAACAAATGAAATTTGAAACAAAAAAAAAAAATATCGAAAATTCATAGATGCTGTTATAACTACACAACAGTATACCAACAATAAATCATAAAAGTCTTTTCCAGGTACCATTATCTCAAATGAAATAATTATAGATTATAATTTGTACCTGTAATAACTATAAATACGTGTGTATGATTAGTGTTTTTCTTTTCTCAATTTCAATCAAATCCAGTTACTTGTTTCGAGAAAAAAACAAAAACTGAATCATTGATTTCCAAGGATTTCCGTGTTATTATCACAATTATTGATTATTATAGCTACTGGATTTGGAATTTATCTAGATTAAGGTGCGCCCACACTAAGATTAACACAACTACAGAATTGCATAGGTTAGATTATGTACACCATCTTTTGAAATTATGGCTCACTCACAATTAAAAGTTCATAAAAAACAGATTGCTTTACAGGCACAAGATGCGTTGTTTAAGGTAACTTCGCACCAATAAAAACGCTCTATATAATATCAAAAGGTATACCTGTTACTTGTTAGTTTAGATCTAAAGTTCACTTTAGAGAAAATAAAGAAGTAACCTTAAACCCTGCGTTATGCTGGATTAAGACCCTTTCACACACAAGAAAAAACGAAACTGTAGTTGATGCGACATGCAGCATCCGACAGAAAAAAGCCTAAACAAATTTCAAAAGAGCAGAGTAATCGAATTTGATGAGGAAATTACTTTAAATTACAAGTTATTTATAATGATACAGCTGAAGATGTTTCTATCATCTGGACAGTTTTCGTTAATGTGGGGGGGGCGGTGTCTATATAGATTCTAGATTCTGAAAAAGTGTGAACGCTGCTTTAATATGTAGATTTTCTTTGACTTGATGGCACACCCATATCAATAAAATTCTCAGCTTTTATTTTGTTTACAAGGAATAAGTTTATAGTAAGTGTATTAACAACTTAACATATGATATTATAAATACCAAGTTATTATCTATTAACTATATGTTAATAGAGTTTAGTCTTTTGCCAATTAAGGCACACCCACACTATTAAAGTTCTCGTATATATTATTATGTTATAAGAAGAGTCATGCATGTATAGTTTAGTGTGAACGTTGCCTTAGAAATTCTCTTCCTTATTATTCGCCTTCTTCATATATAATATTTATATCTTCAAACAAAAAAACTAATAATATTTCGTTGTGATTTATAGTTGTTGTCATATATTCTCAAATCAAGTTCCAAACATGACTGTATATCTACGATTGTATTGATTATAAATAATAAAATGATTATTATTATTATTATTATTAGAAAATCCGACATCATCGGGACCGTTTCAAACGTCAACATGGTGCCCATTTGTATTTACCAGAAAGTTATGTCGTCGATGGTGGTACTAATGGGTCAGATGCTGGACCATGGGGTGAATGGTCCACACCTAGTGTCTGTTCGAGGACTTGTGGTGGTGGTGTTAGTATACAACAACGACAATGTCAATTCGGATATAATTGTCAAGGACCTACGACTAGATCATTCTCCTGCAATACACAAGTAAATTGTTTATTTATATTTATTTTTTCAATATTATTTTCAGACGCAAATGACCTAATAACGATCAACATTTAACATTTCTTGAGCAATAAAATAGACAACTATATTGGCGAAATTGTTTATTTTTGTTACTTGAACATATTCTTATTTATTTTTCAATTGGAACATTAAACATTATATATACACATGCATATTTTAATGTCGGAAAGTTATCAAAACTGTTGTATATCTCTCGTCGGTACCATTAATAAACCATACAGGTACCAACGGAAAGTTCAAGGTTGATAATGCCCTAAATTATAGGGCGGGACATTCCATTAAATTTATCAAAGATACCACTGGAATTTAACATCTACAATTTAGAATTAAGAAGATAACAGAATAGCTATTTTTAACGACTATCCAATTAAAAAAAAAACAAAAAAACCAATAATGAACACGTTTAATAATGATAATATTAAATCATTCCAAAATAATTATAGGATTGTCCTGATATGGGAGATTTCCGAGCGCAACAATGTTCCGAATTCGATAGTGTACCATTCGAAGGTGTCTATTATCAGTAAGTTTTAATAAATAAAATAAATAAATTTGTTATTGCGGGAATATTGTGATTTTGTTTTTGTTAAGGTGGATACCGTATACGAAAGCACCAAATCCATGCGAATTGAATTGTATGCCACGCGGTGAACGGTTCTATTATCGACATCGTGATACAGTGATCGATGGTACTCGATGTAATGATGAAACGTTCGATGTTTGTGTACAAGGTACTTGTCAAGTAAGTGATTTGTTACTAAATTCAATATTTTATTACATTCCATTGTTGTTGTTTTGTTTTTTTGTTATCTAAATATAGCCAGTCGGTTGTGATATGATGTTGGGTTCTAATGCTAAAGAGGATCGTTGTAGGATTTGCGGTGGTGATGGTAGTACTTGTAAAACAGTAACTGGCCGTATTGATACACAAGATTTCGTTAATGGCTATAATGATATTCTATTGATACCAGCTGGAGCTACGAATCTTCTAGTACAAGAAATTGAACCATCTAATAATTATTTAGGTATAGAAATTGGTTATAATTCATTATATATTGTAAAATAAATTCTAATCAATTTTCTAGCTATCCGTAATACAAGTGGCCATTATTATTTGAATGGTAATTGGCGGATTGATTTCCCGCGTACTTTAGATTTTGTTGGATCGAAATTCCATTACGAACGGTATCCGCAAGGATTTGCAGCTCCCGATAAAATTACAAGTTTAGGACCTATCGAAGAACCCATTTTTATTGTCGTAAGTTGTTTCGTCTTCTCCATCTATTCAATAAACAAGTTTAGTTTTGTTTATTATGGTTGTAGTTACTTCTTCAAGACCGTAATGTTGGCGTCGATTATGAATATAGTATACCAACAAACATCCAACCGGGTAGTGAAAGTGAAACTTATGTATGGACTTTTGATCAATTCTCACAATGTACAGTCACATGTGGTGGTGGTATACAAACTAGAAATGTTAGTTGTGTTGGACGGAAAACATTAGAACCAGTCGATCGTAGTTTATGCGATTCAAACAATGAACCATCTAATTATCAAAAATGTGCAGAAGTACCATGCGAAGCTGAATGGGTACCATATCCATGGGGACAATGTTCAGCACCATGTGGTGACGGTGGTGTACAAACTAGACAAATTTCTTGTCAACAAATATTGGCAAATGGTTTTTCAACAATTGTTGAAGAAAGTGAATGTGCCAAATTCAATCCGAAACCACCAATCGAACAAAAATGTAATGAAGGACGTGTCTGCGGTAAATGGCATATTGGTCATTGGAAACCGGTAAATTTCCGCAAAAAAAATATTATTTCTATAAAACTTAATGATTAAACTTGTCGATATTAGTGCGACCATTTATGTGGTGAAGGCAAAAAAACACGTGAAGTAAAATGTTATTTGGAAGAAGATTCAAAACGGAAAATTCTAGATGATGCAGAATGTGAAACAATCGAAGCGAAACCAGCAACTGAAGAGAAATGTAATTTGAGGCCTTGTGAAGGTGTCGATTGGGTTACTTCTGCTTGGAGTGGGGTAACTTCTTTATTTGGTACATTCGTCTAATTTTTGTATTCTCATTTTTACTTATTTCTAGTGTGATAAATGTGGATTAACTAATGAAACACGAAAAGTCCATTGTGCTACAGCTAAAGGTGACATTTTTGCTGATGATTTATGTGATAAAGAACAAAAACCAGAAATGGTACGTGAATGTAAAGAATCGAATAAATCTTGTCAATACTTATGGTATGCTTCACAATGGAGTGAGGTAATTATTATTTCTTCTATTTGCTACCGAAAAAAAAAGTTATTATAACGAATTAGTATATGTTTAGTGTTCAGCAGAATGTGGTCAAGGTGTCCAAACGCGTACAATATTTTGCGGAGTAATCACTGCAGACAATACTGTGAAACGAGTCGAAATCGATAAATGTGATCCATCGAAACATTTCGAAACAATTAAAAATTGTACAGGCGAAATCGAGAAATGTCCAGGTGAATGGTTCGGCGGGCCATGGAGTGAATGTTCGAAAACATGCGGTGGTGGTCAAAGAAATCGTCAAGTAATTTGTTTGAAAGATTTGATTGTTGTTTCACCAAATGAATGTAACGCTGAAACGATCATGTTCAAATCGGAGGATTGCAATACGGATCCATGTTCTGAAGATAAAATTATCCCGACTGATGTTACAAAATCTGTTGATGAATCTGAACCGACTGAAGTTACAAAAGCATCAGATGCGACAACACTATCAGAAGTGACAGAAGATTTAGTTACGTCGCCTAGTGATGACGATGAGTATGAAATAGTACCATCTGAAGAATGTGAAGATGGTGAATGGGTCGATGTTGATGAAAACGATAAAGAAGAATTAACTGACGCTTTGGTAAGTAATAACAAAGTAAATGGATTGTTTGTTTTTTTTAATTTTTGATATTTAGGATCAATTAGGTTCAAGTACAGAACCAAGTAGTAGTGAAGGAACTGATGTTACTGGCGATACAACCTTCTCGTTAGATAATTTAATGTTGAGTGATTCAACATGGAGCGATTCAACTATGGAAACAGGATCTGGAGATGATGAACTAATTAGTCCTGCCAGCAGATCGAGTGGTTCAACTGATTTCAGTCAAACTACTTTAGAAGGATCTGGAGATACGTTCAGTACCGGTCTTGAAACTGATACAGCAATTGAAGAAACCGATACAACAGTAGAGCTAGCAAGTTCATCGAGTGAACCTTCAGAAATCTCTGGCAGTAGTACGGACAGTTCTATTAGCACGGAATTACCTGGTAGTACAGACATTTCCAGTGGTACTGAACTTACTAGTGTTTCAGAAAGTACAGATATTTCTAGTAGTACAGAAAGTTTTAGTAGTATGCCAGCAAGCACTGAAATGCCTGGTAGTACTGAATCGTCAGGTAGTACTGAAATTTCTAGCAGTTCAGAAAGTGTATCACCATCAGGTAGCAGTATTAGTGATTATAGTGATGAATCGACAACTGAAATTAGTTCAACTGTAAGTGGTTCTTCAGAAAGTAGTAGTAGTACTGATAGTAGTGAAACTCCTACAACAGAAACAACCGAATCATCGTTAATGTCATCAACTGAGACTTCAATCTTAACAAGTTACTCTACAGAATCAAGCGAAACAACAGGGTCAACTGAATCGTCAAAATCAACAGAAATTTCATCTGTTTCGCAGACAGAAATGTTTACTAGTATAAGTGGCAGTACTACAGAGTTTGTTGAACCTGAAGTATTAGAGTCAGATTTAGGTTCATATAGAACTTCACAAAAATCGTCAGATTCTACGGAAAGTAGTTCAGAAAGTTCTGAATATAGTACAAGTTCTAGTGTTAGTGAAGAGTCTACTACTAGTGGTAGTTCAATGGCAACAGATTCCACAGAATCTGCAGAAACTTCTGTATCTTCATTATCATCTGAATTCTCAACTACTTCAGTACCTTCAGAATCGACAGAATCTACATCAGGTTCTGAATTTACAACGAGTGATAGCTCTATGTCGACAGAAATTTTAGAATCATCAATTTCAACAGAAGTTTCATCAGTTTCCCCAGAAAGTACAACTGAATTTACAGGCAGCACAGAATCACTAGGTAGTACTGAATCAACTGTAGAGTATACAGGCAGCACTGAAACGACAGAAACTGATATTTGGTCTTCAACACAAGAAACTATCTGTAAGTATTATTTTCCTTACGAAATATTGATATTTTAAATTATTTATCTAATAGCTTCTGAATCTTGGCCAACAACACCTCTTACTGAAATCTTCTTAAGTAAAAAACTTAGAATGTGTAAGAGACGCAAAATGAAAGATTGTAAGGAAACAACATATGGCTGTTGTTGGGATAATATTACGCCAGCGGAAGGACCATTCGACAAAGGTTGTCCAAATCCCAAGACTTGCAAGGAATCTAAATATGGTTGTTGTGAAGATGGAGTTTCTCCAGCATTAGGTCCGAAATTCAAAGGCTGTCCACCAACATACTGTAATGAAACATTATTCGGCTGCTGTCCTGATAATAAAACCGCAGCGCAAGGTAATGATAATGAAGGCTGTCCACCACCACCACCTGCTTGTCTTGAATCCAAATACGGATGTTGCCAAGATAATATTACCGAAGCTCAAGGTCCTAAACAGAAAGGTTGTGAAGAAGAAGAAGAAGAAGACGAAGAAAAACCAACAGAGATGCCATCAACAGAAAATTGTACCAATTCAACGTACGGTTGTTGTCCAGATCAAAAGACTCCAGCTGAAGGTCCGAATTATCGCGGCTGTAATTTACCATGTTCTGAAAGTCCTTATGGTTGTTGTTCTGATGGAATTACACCAGCTCATGGTTATACCGGTGAAGGTTGTTGTTTGATTACACCATTCGGCTGTTGTCCTGATAATATCCTAGCAGCTCGTGGGCCGAATTTGGAAGGATGCGGTTGCCAATATTCTCCATATGGTTGTTGTCCTGATAACCAAACAGCCGCTAGAGGTTATAATAATGAAGGTTGTGGCTGTCAACATACAGAGCATGGTTGTTGTCCTGATAATTATACACCAGCAGCTGGACCAGATTATCAAGGATGCTTGTGTCATACATACCAATTTGGATGTTGTCCGGATGGTATAACAATAGCTAAAGGACCTCATCAATTAGGCTGCGGTTGTAGAAATTCTGAATTTGGTTGTTGTTCTGATGAAAAAACACCAGCTAAAGGGGCAAATAATGAAGGTTGTGATTGTAGTTCTAGTAAATATGGTTGTTGTCCAGATGGTGTTACTGAAGCTAGTGGAGATAACTTTGAAGGTTGTACTGATGTACTACCCAATTTACAAGGTAAAATTTTCTGAATTACAAGAAATATTTGTTAATTTTATTTGAAATATTGTTTCTTAGAAAGTTGCGCTTTATCAAAAGAACGTGGCTCGTGTAGGAATTATACCGTTAAATGGTTCTTCGATATGGATTATGGTGGTTGTTCTCGCTTTTGGTATGGCGGTTGTGATGGTAATGACAACCGTTTCCGATCGAAAGAAGAATGTGAAGGTGTATGCGTTAAACCGGAAGGAACTGGTACTTGTTTAATTATACATAAATTTTTCAATTACTAGTGTAATTGATCAATTGTTTTTAGATAAATGTCTTTTACCGAAAGTTGCCGGACCTTGCGAAGGCTATTATCCACAATGGTATTATGATAAAGAACGAAAACACTGTGCTCAATTTGTATACGGTGGTTGTTTGGGTAATAATAATCGATTTGAAACAAGAGAAGAATGTATGTCGTTGTGCGTTAGAGATGATTCTATTGGTAAGCGCAAATAAAACACAAATTCTTTTGATAGTCTATTTATAAAATACAAAATTAGATGGATGTGAACAGAAAAAAGAAGAAGGACCATGCCGTGGCAATTATCCTAGATGGTATTACGATGAAACTAGCAAGTCATGTCAACAATTTGTTTATGGTGGTTGTAAAGGCAATAATAATAATTTTGCGACTGAAGAAGCGTGCAAACAGCAGTGCACTAAAGCTGGCCGTAAAAAGGGTAATGTATTTTGCTTATCAATTGCTTTTTTTTCCTCTTTTAAAATACTACCAATAATAGCATGACCTATTCAAGCTTTATCTTCATTTTAAAATTATTGATGAAAAGTAGTAACTAACTGCTCGTATTAGATCATTGCTCTTTACCAAGAGCACAAGGGAATTGCACGGAAAAACTACCCAAATGGTATTATGATATACCAGAAAAACGTTGCTTACCATTTTATTATTCGGGCTGTAATGGTAATAATAATAATTTCGATAGTAGAGAAGCATGCGAAGCTGATTGTCCTACCGAAGTCGGTGAGTTAAACTCACATTCCTTATTCAACTGTTTTTGATTATTCAGTTGTATAATAAAGTATAATAATTAAAAATTGTGGAAATTTTTAGCAAAAGATTTATGTGCATTACCAGCTGAAACTGGATCATGCGGTAATTACACGGAACGTTGGTATTATGATACAACAGAGAAATTATGTCGTCAATTTTATTATGGTGGTTGTGATGGTAATGGCAATAATTTCCCAACATCACAAGAATGTGAATCGAGATGTTTACGAAAACCACAATCATTAGCAACTCAAGCACCACCAACAGTTGACGGTCAAGTCTTCTCAACTGGTAGAATAACAAATAAATAATAGAATCAATGTCGTTTGGATATTTAAAGAAATTATATTTCAGATCAATGCTTCTTACCAAGCGACCCAGGACCATGTAGATCCATTCAAGTACGTTTCTATTATGATCGAAATGATGGTGTTTGTAAAAGTTTCGCTTATGGTGGTTGTGATGGTAATCGTAATAATTTCGCTACAAAAGAGGAATGTCTGCAATATTGTGGTTATGCACAAGATGCATGTAATTTACCACCAGTAGTTGGTCCTTGTGATAGTGAATATATTCAATATTATTATGATCCAAGAAATGATACATGCCAAACTTTCAATTATGGTGGTTGTGAAGGTAATTACAATCGTTTCCCGGATCTAGTAACTTGTGAGCAAAGATGTCGCCGTCGACCACCATTAATACCACAAACTACTACACCATCAACAGTTGTTACTCAATCAGAATTACCACCTAATGAATATGCAATGTGTTATGAACCAGCTGATCCTGGCAATTGTACAGAAAATTATTCAGTTTTCTTTTATGATATCACAAGACGTGCTTGTATACCATTCACTTATACTGGTTGTGGTGGTAATGCGAACCGTTATAATAGTGAAGAACAATGCGAACGACAATGCGGTCAATTCCGAGGACAAGATGTTTGCAATTTAACACAAGATCCTGGCCAATGCCAAACTTATGTTATTAAATATTATTATAATAAAGATACAGGCCGTTGTGATCGATTTTATTTCGGTGGTTGTGGCGGTAATGGTAATCGTTTTAGTTCGAATGAGGAATGCGAATCGATTTGTGTTACACATCAAGAAACACGACCAAATGATACCAGTACTGGTGAGTTTTATTTATTTTTTTAATAATAATAATAATAATAATGAATAAAACAAAATGGTGTTGTTTTTTTTCACAACTAACACTTTTGACTTTAGTAACTTGTCGATTACCGGCTGATCCTGGCACCTGTGAAGGTGGTTACCATAAACGTTGGTATTTCAATTATGACCGTGGTGAATGTATTGCTTTTATCTATACTGGTTGTGGTGGCAATTTTAATAATTTCAATAATTTCCAATCTTGTATTGATTATTGTAAAGAATACTTACCTATAACACAGCCTCGTAAGTCTGTTTGACAGCCAAATTTGATCACACTCACTTATTTCATTACCACCATCATCATAATCATCGACATTATAATCCAAAAATATCTAATTGTCAATTCACTAATATTTAATCGTAAAAATTTCAGCTCCAGTAGTTGATAGTGATGAGAAAGGAGGAGTCGATCAGCGTTGCCAAGTACATTTTGATGAATGCGCTACTATACGTTGTCCTTATGGCATTGAAGCCTATATTGATGATGACGGTTGTAATCGATGCCAATGCCATAATCCATGCAAAACAGTCGATTGTCCATCTGGAACTCAATGTGCTATCGATTTAAATCGCAACAGAACCTCCCCAGAAGATCCCAATTTTATTGCTGTCTGCAGAGAAAGTAATCAAGCCTTATAATCTCAATGAAAATAGAATAATTTTCTATTTATTATTTATAACAGTTAATAAGGATGGTGAATGTCCGAATTTACAACCAGTCGATAGTAATTGCGATCCGGAATGTCGGAACGATGCCGACTGTCCATTGACATTAAAATGTTGTATGGCTGGATGTCGGCAAGTTTGTGTTGAACCAATCCGACAACCAGCTGAAGTTCCAGCAGAATTAGTAACACAAGGATTACCTTCGTATACTGAATCTCCATGTATAATATTTTATTATTGCGTATTTATATCAATTATTATTATTATTTTTTTCAATTTTAGATTATCCACCTGTAATTGATGAGGAAACTTATGAACCGGAAATAAAAGCTCTTATTGGTGATCAAGTGACTTTACGGTGTGCTGTTAAAGGGAATCCAACACCTGAGATTACATGGAAAAAAGGCGATCTTATTGTAAATATCGTTCGAATAGATTGATGATAGAGTTGTTTAATTGTTGATTAATTTTAGATTGATGGTACTCAGGCTAAGTATAGAATCAAATTGGATCAGTCATTACAGATTGTGACGCTTTATAAGACCGATGCTGGTATTTATTTGTGTTCAGCTGATAATAATATTGGTGAACCGATCACTAATCAAATCAAATTAGAAGTTTTGGGTAAGATTTTTGATTTATCAAATGAACTAATCTTGTGTTGTTGGTGTTGTTATTGTTTGTTGAATGTGCATAGTAGAGTTGTTTTATTAATTAATATTGTTTTGTTTTTTTCTTCTAAATTAACTTGTAAATAGATTCTGATCCACGTCCTGCTAGTATTTTCCAACAACAAGAAGAAGAACCTAATGTTCTAGTATCGTTAAATGCACCGGCTCAATTGAATTGTTTAGTATTGGGTTATCCAATTCCTGCTATAACATGGTGGAAAGATGATAGTTTGATACCATTAAAAACTAATCAATTTGAAGTTCGCAAAGATTATTCATTATTAATACATTCTGTTAAATTATCAAATTTGGGCATTTATACATGTCAAGCTTATAATGGTGTTGGTAAAGCGGCTAGTTGGTCAATAATTGTCAAAGCTAAAGGTCCTTATTATAGTACTAATCCTAATGATGAGAAATATATGAAATATATTGTTAATCCACCCGATTATCCATTTGCCCAACCACCACCATCACCACAACCATCATATTCTCTACCGTTACCACCACCAGTGCATGAATTACCAGATAATGAGATACAACCACAATTTCCAGCAACTATAATACCTCCATCGCATGTGGATAGGCCTGGAATTTATCCTGGTAGAGTATTGCATGATTTAACACTAATTCTAACATTCCAATCAATTATGAGAATTTGAATTAAAGTCGAATATAGAAACAAAACCGGAAATACTCGCCCTCTCATTATTTATAACAAAAAAATATAAGCCTATAATTTACTGTCTTCGATAGTTCAAGTTTATGACAATAAACTAAACCAATAGAGCTGTCGATTTTGCCACCTATCTATATGCGACTTTAATCTTTCTGAATGTGCCAGTTGGAATTCGATATTAATTTTGTTCAATTCAAAACAGTTCCGGTTCGTACAAATATAACATTGGAAAATACACGATTTCCAATTGGTGGTGATATTATAATACCATGTCATGTTGATGGTTATCCATTACCACAAGTCCAATGGTATAAAGATGGTATACCATTGAATCCATCAAATCGTATTTATATAACCGATTCGTATACATTACGAATTCAACAAGCAACAAAAGCCGATTCTGGAATCTATCAATGCGAAGCAACGAATTCATATTCGAAATCGTCCAGTAGTCTTGCAATCCTTGTAGAAGGTAAACAATAATAAGACTAATTTATTTGTTTAAATAGATGTTAGATCAATAATTTGATTTGTTTTTCGTTTTTTTTTTTTTCATATAGGAGTGTATATAGATCCGAGTTGCAAAGATAATCGTTTCTTTGCCAATTGTGATTTAATTGTTAAAGGTAGATATTGTACGCATACATATTATGCGAAATTCTGTTGTCGATCATGTACAGAAGCCGGATTATTACCAATCGATGGTAAATATTCACAAAATTACGATAGACAATCAGCACTCAACAATAATCTAGTATAAATCTTATATAAATTTTTAATTACTAGTCTTCTTCCTTTAAATTAAAACGTTAATTTTTGAATTAACGCAATTGCATGCTTTTATGTTATACACAAACATACAACTTCCCAAATTTCCCTCGTTATTTTTTTTTTTTAATAATTTTTGTTTAGTGTAATTGTAAACAATTGTAGATATATTTTTTTTTTCGAATACAATCCATGTAATTCTCTATGTGTACATAAAATTCTTTTGCACGATAAAAACAAAAAAATCAATTGTAAAAATGTGTTCATTATAAATTGTAAAATTGATCCGAAAATATGATAAAATCAATTATTATTATTATTTTTTGTAATACTATCATCCATTTTATTGAACCCAAAAATGTTTACAGCTTTTTACGTACTAAAAACATGAATGTGAAATGAACATAAGCAAATAAAAGTAAAACAAATAATAATAATGACAGAAAAATAATAATTAAGTGATCACTTAAAAATATTTACAATAAGATAACAATACTATGGTCAGCTGGTCTTAGACCAACGCAGGGCGCGCATCAGTGCTTATATTAATTATCTTTATACTTATTTTTAATTATTTTATTTATTCATTCTTCATTTTTATACTTATTATTATTATTATTATTATAAGAAAATAGGGCTCTACAAAAGCATTTTTTACTTCCAAAGAGAAATGTGTGGTTCCAATAAAAGAACGTTGAAACAGTCAACTGCACGCAACATAATAAAATTTGGTACAAAAATAATAATTTAAAGAAAGTTATTGTTACATGTTTTAATAATTAAAAAAAAAAAAAACAAATGGCCCGTGCTGCTGCCTACACAGTGAAACTGCCTCCCGTCATATTATTTTATTTTATATAATAATTATTTCAATTACTTTTAAAGTAATATTTACAACTGAATGTAAGATGAATTTATGAGCCAAAAAACGGTTTGAAATTCGTGATAACAGTAATATTAATTATTATAAGTAGTATTGTTTTTTTTTTCTTGAATTCAAGTCATGTTGTGTATTGAGCACAACATTTTTTTTTTAATATATTTTTTTCATATAATTTCTGGTATTACACATAACACGATATAATAACAACACAGTTACAATCTAGCTAAACCTAAGTGATTAAAAGCCTAAATAATACTACACAACTTTTTCATCATGCCATCTTCCAAAAACAAACAAAACAAAAAAAAAGAACAGTAGTAATTCTAAAATTCAATCTCTAATTGTATAACAGAATCATTGTACAATTGAAGCAACAACTAACAGGCTTGATACTGTACTGGAATGATTCTATTAAACAATTTTTTTATTTTCAATTATTTTTTTTGTTTGTAAATCACCATCTCTAATCACCAATCGAAATAAAAACAGTTCATCGTACACTAAGGCAACTGTTTTCAACTTGGAATGTATGAAAACACTAGCGTCTCTAAAAAATATACCGCTGCTGTTTGAAGACAGAAACCATCAACAATTTTGTTTGTTTGTTTTTTTTCCTATTTAATTAATTTTAATTTTTCAAATTCTTTATTCATACCAAGACCATAGCTGACCCATTCTTGCTTTTCACACAATTTTAACGCATAATTATTTTAAGTATTTACCTCTACGAAATGCGAGGATTGTTGATTGATTTTTACATAAATAAAGCACATCAACAATCCTCGCCAAGTCCTCAAACTGACGGCACTGCATAAGCAGCTTTTTATTATTTATTTTATACTAGAAATAGCAACATGATTTATTTATTTTTGTCCTAAACTTATATAGATTCAATTTTATTTTTTTTGTACAAACATAATCGATGGGGAATGACGCCGTTTCATTTATTTATTATTAATTACTATATATTTGTTTAATGATGAATAACGAAGTCGTTCCTATCGACGACAATTAAATGAATCAATATGTTATTTTTATTATTATTGTTATAAATTTTAAATATTGAAAAATATGTGTGACCTGCGGTAGCAGACGCAGTGCCACCGGGTGGCAGTACATAAAGTTATGCGTTTAATAATATGTTTCTTGTTCGAGCCAACCGCCTGGATTACGACGCAAATAGAATCTTCGAACTTCATCATAAATGAAGATTGCAAGTGAAAATGGTACGGCAGGTAACCACCATACGAATCTAATATTCAAAAAAAAAAAGTTATTTTTTGATAAATTAAAAGAACAAACGATATACTTGAGTGGAAACATTCGCAATCCTTTATCCATGCCGGGAGTGTACGATAAGAAGGCGGCTAATGCAGTTTCGAATATTAAACCGAAATTGAGTGCCCAATTGCGCATACCTTGATGAACAAGTGAATTACGACGTGTTTTACAAATTATCAAATCAGCCCATTGTACAACAACAATTGACACGAAGAAAGCAGTATGACATGTATATTCCAATGTTTTTCTATCACGATACGTCTACAAATGATTGAAATTAATTTTCACAATTATTTAACAACCAAAAAACAAAACAAAAAGGAAAGAAAATTACCCATTCTTGTCCGTAAGAATCGGCTAAATCATTAACAGCTTTTGAGTCCCATTGTTTTCTAATACCAAATAAATCCGTTGGACGGAAACCATTTTCAGCCATTATAACGAAATAAACGAAAAATCCAGCAGCTGCTTGGATCATACCGATTTGTCCATAAGCCATTGAAATCAATCTAAATTTTCAACAACAAAAATATATTATTTTCGATTTTGAAATAAAAAATACACAAATACAAATAATAAATAATGGAATTATTTTGAAAATTTGAATATACCAAACTGGATTTGAATCAATCTATCTCGATCATTAATTAACAGTTCTATTGTACAGCCATCGAGGAAATCTGGTTCAAATCAAGACCGGTGTAGATATTGTTTTGATATTGATAAATAATAACAACATATTTCAAAATAATTACATTTGTGTTAATTATTAACCAACACCTTATAAAAAATACTTACGATAATAATAAGCACACAATTCCACGTACAACATGCGGTTATATTAATTGCAATACAGTTATTTCAGGCATGCTATATTTACATAATTTTTTTTTGTTTTGTTTTGTTTATTGAAAAAATAATTCTGATCAGTGTGTGAATTTCTGTGTTACACCGCTTTCATTAAAATTATGTTCATCAGATTATCTTCATCTATTTCAAATGAATTATTTATAATTAATAAAAAAAGCGATGTACCACCATACTGTAAGCGTTACTTCTGCTTAATACTAATAAATTGGGAATATTAAAAAATAGGATTGGAATTGGAATCATTGAAATTATCAATCATCAAAAATTATTATCGTATGATTCTTTGAATTTTTAAATTACTTACATGACTCGTACAGCTTTTATATTTCATATTTATAAATTAGAATTGAAAAAATTTATGGCTAATAAGATAGATGAAAGCTACTGGAAATATTCGGAAAATTGTGAAGAAATATAATGAGAGAAAAATTTAGAAGCTTTCAATCCAAAAATTTATTGTTAACAATTTACCTTGAAGTTTGTATCAAGATAACTACGAAATAAGATTAATTAGAAAGAATAAAATAATAGTAGATTGACTCAATTCTCCAAAGAAGCATACCAAAAAATAGGACAATAAAATCTACTAAATAATCAATTGAAAATAATAATAATAATAATTAACAATACTACATGCAATATTTTGTATAAAACTCTAAATTTTTAATAAAACTTTCACTATGTTGAAGGCAGATTTATTCCGTGTGTAAGACACAGATAATTAAAAAAAAAAAAACACCACTAAATTTGTGCTTTTTCTACAATAATCTAAGCACACATCACAAACTATACCTCGGCAAAAATTTACTAAAAATTCATAGGGGCAAAAAATACTAATTTTAAAATGTTTATGGTATATTTAAATTGAAGAAAAGATTTCAATTTGAAGTCGAAATTTTCCCCAAAAAAAAAATAATAATAAAGCAAAAAACTACAGTGTAAAATTGTCTAGAATTTCGAATCTATACCATTTTTATCTATAGCTTTCAAGTTAAATAGTCTGCCTGCAACTCAAAAAATTAAAATTATAATAATATTAATACCTAATAAATAATAAACAATTGAGTGAAAATACACAAACCACCAAAGTGCTAACTTCAAGATTCAAAAATAAAACAATCAACAAAATGAAATAATTAGTTTTAAATGTATATAAATTGAGTGCATTATTACAACAGAAAAGAGACTACAGGCAGAAATATAAGTTTGTTCAAAAAAG
This sequence comes from Zonitis immaculata, assembly GCA_037414775.1. Classification (NCBI taxonomy): domain Eukaryota; kingdom Metazoa; phylum Arthropoda; class Insecta; order Coleoptera; family Meloidae; genus Zonitis; species Zonitis immaculata. Next base: position 2,585 of record JAZBGX010001086.1, on the reverse strand, counting down.
AATAATAAATAGCAAAGAAAAAGTCTCAATTTGATTGTAAAATTTTTGTTTGTTGTTGTTATTGTTGTTATTATAGTTGAAATCGTGCCGAGGTTGTAGTTGTGGGGTGCTATATACCCGTTTATAAAATTGAGAGACGACACGACAGCACTTTGCGACCCACCTGCGATTAACCAGGTTGTCCGTATAGGGGTCGCGTGGCTGACGTTTCATAATGTCGGATTCCGGGGCTTCATAAGCCAGAGAAATAGCAGGCACCTATATAGAGTTGGCCCAGCGCAACATACATGGTTAGTATAAATTATATAAGTGAGAAATTTACATGCAGAAGAGTTTTATTTTCATTTATTTATATTTGTTTGAATTATAAGTAATATTTGTAGATTTGTATCGATTTAATGTGTTGGTAGTGGAAAATGAGAAAAACAAGAAATATTATTGAATACACATAGGACACGTATGAGGATAATAAGGGCGCAGCTGAAAAGCAAGGGTGCTAGAATGAATGATGTGCAAACTTACCTAACAATAACCAACATGAATACATTATAATAACATATACGACCTAAATACATATAATTGAAACTTTAACAATAATAACTTTGGATTATATTGTTCATACTCTTCTGGATAATGAGCGACAAAGCAAAATAAATGGAAGTAATCTTCTATAAAGGAATGGAACTTGTGGGGGTGTTACGCCTAAGCAGAAGTTCGCGTACACATGGCATACGAGTTACAATTCCGGATACAACAAAAAATCTGACCTTTCCGTCAATCATCAAACAAAAACAAACAAAAAATCTATATAGCACGGTCCATTTATATAAAACAATCTTTCAAATAAATATAGAATAATATAAATGTTTAGAGTGGAAGAAAAGAAAACACGAGACATTCCTATTACCTTTCGTTGACGAGTTTATCAGTGAAAGGGTTTCTAGGGCGGCGCTTCATTATATCAGATTCTGCCTCTTCGTATGCCAAGGATATGGCGGGGACCTGAACTCGGCCAAACAAATACACGTCAAAACAAAACGGAAACAAAATAAAAGATGATTTTCGGGAGCAAAATGACAATGACAAAAAAAAACCAAGGATCATTAAAAAGGGATAAGATAAACACTTACATGCCAGCACTGCTTCTTGACTTGCCCAAGTCTCTTTCATTCTTTCTATTTTTTTCAATACAGATGTGTATCGATTTAATTGTTTTCAAGTGATAGTTGCTCTAAATTAAGGCAAAATTATACCACTTTGAACCATGAAATTTCACACATCTGTTCTAATTATTACAAAATTATATATAAAAGAAAAATACGAAACGTAAATGAGACTAATCTAATAATATGGTAATAAATAAAAATGAAAACTAGAAGACTAAGGGGTCGATCAGCTGTGCCAAGCAAGGTTGCAACGCAATTTGCGTGAATTTTGAATGGAGATAGGAGTTGTGTATGTGTCATTTTGTTTCTTAAAAATTACAATCCCAATTGATTGGAAACAAATCAAGATATCATAAAATGTGTACGAGTTAATAATTTTATGATATCTCAAAAATGTATGTCCCTTGTTATCATTTAGTAAAGACAAACCAACAATTATTTGTTAGATATAACTAAATAAAATTTATAAAAAGTCTCAATAAACCCA
>JAZBGX010001085.1:0-21269 GCA_037414775.1 Zonitis immaculata | reverse complement strand
AAGAAGACAAAGTCATATCGAAAGAGAAGAAGAAAATAATTAGTTTAGCGCCTGGCCCTCTTCCAAAACAAAAAAAATGATAATAAACATACTTAGATGATACTATAATTGTAGTATTGAAAATATTTCTCATGAAAACTTTATAACGTTCATCTTCATCTCGTAATAAACGGATTTCATTTGGTGATTGTAGATTCCATTCAGCTACAATTTCATTTTCAATACCGTCAATAACTGAAATTTCTAAATTTGTTCGATTACCATGATCATCAAATACATATTGATTTTGCTAGAAATTGAACGAAAACTAATTAAACTAAAACGAACAAAACCAAAAAAAAAAAACAAAACGATGAACAATAGCTTACTGATTTTATATGGGAAATAATTTGTGGTCCATATAGAAATTTATGGTCACCATAACAACTCAATTGTTTGAATTCGGAAATTTCTCTATCATTCAAATAATTTCCTGCTTTAATTAATAATTTAGTTGCATAACTCATTAAAGCAGTCTCTGTCTGTTTTGTTTATTGGAAATTCAATTAGTTAATTTTCCCAATTATTAGAAATTTTCCAACTTACTTCAATTTGATTTGAGGAGAAATGCGAGATTTTACCACGCCGATATTCGTAGCTTTCCCAATTCTTCACCATCTCCTCGTAACCATGTTCGTAACGATTGAAAATTCGGATTGTTGTTAAATTAGCGATTTTCTCGAAACCATCGAACTCAGCCGTATAACTATCCTAGAATTTTTATCAAAATCAATCACAATTTTACTATGGGAAGTTTTCTTATGAATTTTACTAAAGATGTTAGAAAAATGTTGTTGAAGAAACTTTCCAATTGCATACTTTGAATTTGTTTTATAAATTCGGAAATTTTTTTAGGATTACAATCGAGAATTATTGGGAAATCACCAAATTTACGAATTTCTTTGATCAACGGACGTTGATCGTCACCATTCAGTAGTTGTCTTATTAATATCGAGTTACGATGGGTACGTTGTTGGTATTTTTGTGAATCCAAAATTCTCCTTAAACGATTCAAACTATTTTCATTTTCATAAATTATAATAAAACGTTGCCAATCTAAACTTTCGACAATGACAAATAAAGCTTGTGTTAGAATTTCTGGATTTGGATAGTAATTCAAAGAAATTGTACTCGATTTGTAACTATCATTTTCATGCCAAATAGCTTGTATATAGGGAATGTTTAAATTTGTACAAATTGATTGGATAATCGGCGAGATTGGAGATGATTCTAAACCCAAAACACCAACAATATTCCTGTTAATTTCCAATAAGTTACAAACTAGAAACAAATTATTATACCATTGAAATGAAAAAGTCTAGAATTTACATTTTTTGGTCGTCCAAAATGAGTTTCTCTCATCAATTTCCAGTATTGTTATATTAAAAATTCGATTGTCGTTATAGAAGAAATTATTATCGGAAATCATACTTTCTATAGCAATCTTTTTTTGGACTTCTTCCGGTCTAATAAGTAGCACTGAAACAACATTAAATCGATGGATTCTAGCAACAAAAAAAGTAATAACGTTTGAAATTACCTATATTGAGATTATTCGAATTTCCGGTCATTGTTATTGCAACTTTTATTATTGCGAATAAGAGAAATATTAAAATTTTTATAGAAATCATCAGTATTATTATTGTTACAGTTCAGAATTGTGACTGTTTGTTATTTTCAAGAGTTGATCTTTAATGGCGACATATGTTGTTGATGTTATTTTTAAAACGATCAGTGGCGGTACGTTTTCTCTTCATCTATTTATTAATTTATTATTTTCGTTGAATCAAATTTGCATATATATTGGATAATTATTGTTAATTTTTATTATAATCAAGTTAATGGAATGTAAACATGAAATAATAATTTGCACTAGACTCTTATTACTACAAATTATTAAATTATGCAAATATCATTTTACATTGAACATGTTAAATTTTGAGAGATTATACATATAGCTCGTTATTATTATCAAAATAACAAATCAATCATTATCATCGTAATAAAATACGACCGAATAATTGATACAACCACTAATTAAGTTTGAAATAATAGGGTCGAAGTGGATAATTCCACATCGCTCTCTCATCAAAATAATTATGGTAAAAGTTGCAAGGGGATGAAGTAAACTGATAATGCAACTGCTTTGTCACTCAAAATAATCTTCAACTTTTGAAGAAAGTAATTTTTGATGGAATGATGATAATTAATCATAATTGAATAATTGTTTTGGTTGGTAATTTGAATTTATTCTTGAGTGCGTTAAATGTTAATGAGATAATGTAACTTATTCTTAATTTTTTAAGCAAATTGGTGCAAGCTTCCATGTGTAATTTCTCAATAGATTGGAATATTTTTCTACAACAAATTACTTTATTCTCAGATGTTTGCTCTCAATTTACACACTAATACCCTTAATATGTTTATTTCAAACATATACAAACGATCCGAGAGAAATGAATTTATAGTTGAATAATTAAATTGCGATAATTTGTTTTGGAAATGTGTTTTTAATATAAATTTGTAGAATTGTAGCTGTATTTAGATGAAGTTCTTGACAAATTAATTAATTTCAAACGCAACGAAAATAAATATCGAGAAACAAATTTCAAACAATTCATTATTCCAATTATTCGATTTGTTCTCTTAGTCTCTAAGGATAGTTGTTTGAGAAAATTTCGAGTTTCACCGTAATATGAGGGATGATCTCAAAACATTTATAATTGTTATAAAACACAATAATTCATTTTACAACGTAGCCCTTAAGAAATCAACTACATGGTAAATTGAATTAGCTTGAGTTCTCCCGAGTCCTACCGCAGCTATCAAATCCCTATTTTCTTCAAATTTCTTGATCCGGACCAAATTCTTGAGCCAGGAAAAGAACAGCATTTTAGCTCGCAGTTTGCATCGCCTTCCTCCTCTAATAGCTTTCGCAATCTTATTATTCGGTCAGTGTAGTAGGATTTTGTAATAGTGGCTGTCTTTCTATTTTATCTGAGTCCCCCAAAAAGGACGTCGTAACTGTTTGCGCAAAGCTAGCGAGTTTGAATTTCTCCTATGTAGGTGAGGACGGTCATCTGCAATCCACCGACTATTGTTCAGTCTAAGCACCAAAACGATGGATCTAAGTCTCATCTATTGCCACAAATCAAATCGAAATCATTCATGTAGGACAAGAATGAAGTCGTAGTGTAATTAATTGAAAAATCATTATCAGAATTATTGCTGATTTTGTTGATGTAGATAATTTAAAAGCTTAGCTACTTCACAAATAAATCTTTGGATTCTCCTAAATTATTGAATAAATATTAAACATTGCTATATTGCTAACAATGCAATAGACCGATTTGAATACGTTTATTTATACACAATAAAAAAGAAGATTAATTCAAGAGTGTATAAGCTCTCATCATTATCGTACAATTGCAGCTTAATAGAGCCAACTTTAATCGTTGAAAAGTCAATTTTAAGTGGCAATTATCGTTCTCGTTTTATATTCATGAGACTTTCAAATAATATAATCCATATAGCTTTATATGTTATTAATTTTCATCTTTTTTATGATCTTTCTATCTCACTCGCTCGTCCTACACTTATTTTATTTTTGCAAAAATTAATTACTATTTAATAAAGCTCCAAAAAAAAAAAACAGAACAATCCCCTAGAAATATGAAGCAAAAAAAAAAATTACAACCAACTGATATGGCATTGTTGAAGTAATGTTGTTGTCACAATCAGAAATTCTGAACATTGCCATATTTTATTTACATGGACATTTGCAATAACATAACAACAGCGACATACAGCAACAGAAAGAATATTTAAATTTAATGCCATATGCAAGCTATAAAATGACAATTAGTTACACCAAATTTGATATTATCTATCAAAAAATACGATTGTTAATTTGAATGTTTAAGGTTAATTATAAACAAGTAATAATTGTTATCAAGTAAATATTTTAGTATAAAATTTAATGTGGAGATTTTCCAAAGCAACACCGAAACATTCAAAGTATTTCCTGTAATGTTAATGATAACAGGAAGACAAAACGACAATTATTCAAATAGTTTTCATTTAATGTTAAAGCTCCTGAACTGAACTAAACAACGAATCAACTTTGATTCGTTGAATAATGCAATGGAATTCTTATCATTTACATGAGAATTCGTTTATTTTATATATACATATATATGTAGAATATTCAAATTTCATTTCTTATCAAATACAATTCGTGTTATTATATTTGTTTTTCAGCTCACTAATAACACTTAGTGAATTCAACAAAAGGAAATCTCGAAATTTGGCGAATGCGCTTTGTACATAAAAGCAGCCTTACGGGATTTGTTTTTTTTTTTTTGTTTTTGTGAAAATTGCTGATTCATATTTGCAACTTTTTTGTTTTGTTTTGTTCTCAGCTTATTTGTCCCGTTTTACATTCGTATATTTTAATGGTATTCGTCTATATTTTGAACTTTAATTAATTTACATTCTTGTAGTGTTTTAGATTCCGTATTTGTTTGTTAATTATTTAACAAATATTCAAGTTAACAAGAAAACAAAAATCTACAGAGAGCTCACTTATTTTTTCAAGAAATTCATTTTGTGACGGCGAGAAATTGATATTTCATGTAATCTGTAACAATAACAATATCAACTAGCTCTAATATTCCCAGAAAAATTGTGGAATATTTTCAAATGTGATCTCTTGTTTTCTCTGAAACAATTCGCTTCGATTTCTTATAATTTTTGTTTTTTGTAAATAATTTATTATATAATCTAATCAGAAATACAAAGATTCTATGAGCTTGTTGGATTCAAGATATCAATTCTTTTCTTGATTTCTTTTGGTCTGAATACTATGATAGATTTACTATAATAGACTTCGTTCTATTTGTTGGTCTATACTATCACATTGTCTAATAGTTGGTAGACAGAAGCCAACTTTACTTTTCTTAGCATCAATTTTTGCCCATGGTTCATCAATATTTTCTCTCAATGGTGACATAGAAGTTGAATTTAAAAAAAATCCTCAATTAGTTTCCAGATATAATTATCTACTCTACTTCTACGCTCCGTACCCCCTTGAGTGTATTTCCTAATCTTAGCCTCATATGATTATTAAGCTGCTTATCAGCATATATTATCAGTATATCTCAATTACAGTGATTAGATGATTCGGAATATCTGGCCACAATGTCAGCATAAAGTCTGAAAAATCTGATATTTCTAGGGGATTAACGGTCATTACACGTTACTGCACCTGTTGATAGATATAAATATCTACAGTCTCGTGATAAGGTTTTTAGAAAGTTTGTCTTTTCGGTTGTTTCCAGGTGCAAATAACCCTACCTAGGATGTTCACAATCTTAATCACCACCAACTATAAATTTATTGCCGAATATTTGGAAGTGTTCTCGATAGTCATTTATTTTAATATTGTGTAAACAATAAAATAAAATTAAGCTTCAATATTCTATAATAAAATTATTGGAAATTTCCAAATTCAATTCCATCTATAATCGTAGTCGAAATACGCGTCGAATTTTTATAAATTATAAAAGTATAGAAAATGGTGGATGCGCGCCGCACCGCACCCTACAGCAAATATGAATGCTATCATATTTCATTATTATCATCATCATTATTATTATCAAACCTAGTCTATACGGATGCAAATAATAGGTTAATTACAATTTGCTTGATCATTATTTCATAGCAAATAAACCATTATTAAGTATTTGGCTTTTAATTAACACACATTTTGTTGTTAACAAATCAAAACAAATTCAATTAACAACAACTTCGACTGAATTAAAATTGATAAAAGTCTATTTATTTATGATTAATCATTATGGTAGAAATTATAATAATTAACGACTACCCAAACAATACAATTTGTAGAATAAGTACAATATTATATTTAAGGCACGTTTTATATTTCATTATAAAATCCCCAATGACCAACAATTTTCTTGTATGTGATACCAGCAACAATTCCACCATCTCTCTAATAACGTAATTCAACGTAATCCTAACCGGAATGTAAACGTCGTCTAGACTATTTCAAAATTCAACGTGACTGAAAATCCACCAAACATATTAATAACACACAAAAAAAAAATCATAATCATAAATTTCCATTAAATTAATTTATAATAATAATAATAATAATAATAAAGAGAGAGGGTGAAATTGGAGATAAATTCGTTTGAAATTTTATTATAGTGAATGTTTAACAGCCCTTCAGTGTCCAATTCAACATTATTTCGGTAGTAATAATAATGAAAAGACTAGGCAACAATTAACATATTTCCATGTTGACTTGGCAACTTTGGCACCAAAAACTTATTAATTGAAATTTATCGTTTTCATTACAAAGTATATGACCGCAGTTTTGTTGTTTGTGAATCTTCAATGTTTATGGTACACATTAAACTTTATAATATATAATATTTTATATGCCATTGTTAAATGATATTTACGTTAAAAATTTAGTGAAGAGAGTAAGGGCGTTACTGAAAAAAAAAAATTAAATAAAAAATAGCAACATCTACCCTCAAAATTTATTAAATTGTGTTTATAGATGGTGATAATAAAAATAATGTTATCGACCGATATTCTGGTGTATATGTATTTGTTTATGTAATCTTTTTGAGGGTAGAAACCACCCTCTATATAGAAAAACTTGAGGCCATCAATCTCATCGACAGCTGTTTATTCAAGTGGTGTGCTTTATAATATCAAATAGAATGACAATATTACATTATTTTATTTTGTGAAGCAATATAAATTCAATCCTCTTCTATTTCATTTTATAATTTTTTATTTTTGATTTGATTAATCGTCTATCAAATTTTAGCGGTCGGATTTTATACAATCGATCCTGTTAGTATGATAGAATATTTCAGATGAGATTTTGATTGAGATACAAACTGGGGTTGGTTATTTCAACGTTTTAAGATCATTTTTTTTTTCTAGTTCAAAGTTTATAATGTAAAGAATTCTGTAGTGATCCCATTTCATCGATTTCTATTCTGTGAGAGCTTCGAGTGAGATATTAATTTTTTATTCATTGGTTTTTCATTAGAATTTTCTTGATTTGAGCTACAAATTAGAATTGGAAAAGTTGAATTCGTACTTATCGATTAGTTAGAATAGTTTGACTTCTAAATTCATGTTTTAGTTTGGTTTTGAACAATACTGTTCCTTAAAATTTTTGACAAGCTCACACTCAGTTTTGGATGTTATGTTCATTTTGCTTATCTATTAGGAAAAGTAATTATCACATTTCCACTCTGTTTTGTATAAATAAAGTTGTCAAACTGTAAATTCTTATTAAATTCACTGAAATTCCAGTATCATTTGCCTTAGAAAAGTTGTTATCGCAATTTCATTTTCATTCCTACTAATGTGAAATGAATATGAAACCGTCATCTGTTTGTGAGATCGTTTCTTGGGTTATCATACTCCAATATGATTTTCGGTCTATTCGCAATGTTATTTAAATTTCTTTAAAAATGAAGAAGTCTCTATTAAGTTTCTGTATTCATCTATTTTTCCCGCCTTCTCGGAAAACTGTTTTCTATATTAGCAACGGAGATCTAAATGCTGTAGATACGAAGTTCCATGAGTTTTTATTTTTGAAAAGATCGATTCCTAAAAATAATTAGACTTGGAATTTTTATATTTCCATTTGAAATTCCTATCTTCATTGTTTTCAATTGTAATAATTCTTTTCATAAAGCGACTAGTTGTGAAAGATTTAGTGATGTTGAACAGGAAAGTAATGTTATCACGGCATGCAAACAATATCGTAAATAGCGAACTTGTAACCGGAGACATATTGAACGAACCACACTACCCGGATTTTGGATTTCAATAAAATAATTTAAGCTCCCAATTTAAACAAAGCAACAAACAAAAACATTAATAAAACGATAGAATAAGTATCAAATTTCTATAATTACTGAACTTGAATGAGGACCATTAGTGAGGTACGATCGTTCGAAATTATCAACGCCGGATTGATTAACTCTATTTCGTTTCGGACACGTTCTCTTATGAAACAGAACAATACAAAAATTATATAAAAATTGAAAGTAAATTAATAGAAATAACGTCCTGCTGTAATCATAGCCGATCATGGTACACAAAATAATTGCCATACGATATCTGGGATTATAATCATCAAATTCACTGACAATTAAAGTAACCAAATTGGAATCGTAGCAATTACGTTGTCCTGACAACGCAGATATTCATCTGCAATGAAAACTGTCCAATTTTGTAACTTTGTTCTAAAAGTTTGAATAGACGTCCATTATTCGACACTATATCTATATAGATGACGATGATTATAATGATGATGTTATCAAAAAACTAATATTTAAATTTCAAATGGATATCGATTTGATGTGGATTGGATAATCGTATCAAATATGAGGGTGGATTTATTTCTATTTTATAATGAAAAGAAGGGAAAAAACAACCCCCCACATGGGTTTTAGATGACTTATAGACGTTATCTCTATTAAATCATACTACCGGACGTATATCCTTTATCAGGAGTTGATTCGAAAATATTGAATTTATAATAGAGTTTCAATTTTTATATAGAATATATATGTAGGAAATTTTAAAGACGGTTCTGGAAAATTGATGTTCGTGCAGATGACGATTTATCATTTTTCTGTCAAAGCAGTGTATAGTATTGTTAAGGCAAAACTTCGATCGAGGATCAAAACTTGCATGTGGGGTATTAGAGAAGGCGGTCTTTTGTAATTTTCCACCAACCATTATAAAAACTCTTTTCATTTAATTGTTAGTATCTTCTATTAGAAAGAATAAAATGAAATATAAAAGAGTTCATATTCCAAGACAGTCGAATTTCCTTTATAGTAATTACATGATTCTATTTTAAAACTAGAATATAATTTGGATTTAAGTCTTTGTTCGTTCTCTCTTTATATATGAGGGAATTGTCAGAGCAAATGCACTTTTAAACTAAAGATGGCTATTAGATTTTTATCAAAAACTTGCACTAAAATATTTTGGCCGTCTAGAGATGGTTTCGTTATGTTCAACCATCAACAAAGATAACTTAACTTTGTAAAATGGTATCGTTGTGTCGTTCGTACAAACAAATTTCATAAAGAAAATTCTTGGTAATCTCATTTTGTTCAAATTAAAATCTACAAATTGGATAAGACAATTTGATGATTAAGTCGAGACTACAATCAACTATTGAACGATCTTCTACTGTGATTGCTTCTAATTAGTAAAGTTCTTTATGGAAATTTTCTTTTGTACAAAAATGATTTAAAGGAGATTCGAATTAAACTTTTCTTCACGGAATACCTGAAAATTTATGTTCGAATACACATGCGCTATAAAGTTTGAACCAACCTTTATTTACAATACGGTATTGGATTTGAGTTCAATTTGTAGGTTCACAGTTCGCTTCGTAAACAAATATTATAAGTAGAAAATATTCTGTAAATGGGAATATTTATTTGTCATATAGACACTTTCACAAATGTCATGGAATTAGACTTGAAAAATATTAACTACTGGTTCACAGTAAATCCCCACTGTCAATCAAAGACCGTCGTCAGCGACGTTTGTTGCGAAGACATTAAATTACAAACACAAAATTTGATGGTCCAGTACATTGGCTATAAGTTTTCATTGGAATTTAGTAGCCACCACGATCACCTGATATAACTCCACTCGACTGTCTAATGAGGGTCTATCTTAAAGATCATTGCAGGCGCACTTAACTAGATGTATTGATGAAGGCAATTAACATTCGAGCATTTATTTAATGTAAGAGAAAAATGTCCTTCAAGGACTGTCTTGTAGACGAAATGTATCATTGAATCACCTTGACGTCCAAAAAAGCATTCGAAATGTGGAATTTCAAAACTTGTACTTTCTCTGGAAATACTTGGTGTTGTCATATTAAATGGACCACCCAGTATAGCAGAATAGTAGATTTTGTTGTATAATAGAAGAATCAATTATTTTGGTTAAATAGAATTAGCATACTTAAAATATTGCATTTTCTCATGCTATATACTCTTTAAACTTAAAATTATATAAGATCAACTATGTAAACATATATTAAAATTTACTATGTATATGTAACTATATTACATAGACTATAATAAATCACGTGTGCATTTAAAATAGGAACAAACTTATAAGTTTTAAATTATTCATATACTAGAATATCGTGACATATTTTTGAAATTTCAACATCATCAATATTTAATTCACATTATTAATGTAACGTTTCCATATGGAAGATCTTAATAATAAAAATCACTAGGAAATATAAATTTCTTGAATTCGTAAAATCGAGTTGTCTTGATTACAAGAACAAGAAAAAAAAAACAAACACTCTAGAAAGTTTTAAACTTTAATAATAATTAATTCACGAACAAAAAAAAAAGAGCTGATGTTGAAGAAGACTAAACGGCATATAGTTTGGAGAGAATGGAATGTAGAAGAATTGTGGGGGCGTCTCAAATATGGAAGGACACAAAATGATTTCAATTAAAGTTTCATAAGAGTGTTAGAAAGAGAGACATTTATATATAGAAAGAGAAATGTTTTGGTATTCTCAATTTGGTATAAGGGTAGTTGGTTGGTTGTAATTATTCATCTCTATAAAAGCGATCAAATAAGCTGGCATCTTGAATCCGTCGTTCGTACTATTATTAAAAGATTTTTGATTTATATAATTTTTTGACCGTTCGCTTAATATTCCAAGATTTCAGTCGACCCCCGTCTATCCAAAATTTTCGATAGTCCTCTTCCATTAATATTATTATCATAAAAGTTTTTCCATGATTGTTATTTCTATCAATTTCCTTTCTTTTCTTTTATAAATTGTTACAATTTTCGAAATTTGCAACGTCGAAATAAATGTCTTGTAGTTATAAGCTAAGGAAACAAATCAGTGAATTGTGGTGGTTCAACTCTATTGGAGACTTTGTTTCATTTGTTTGCCGGTTGATTTCAATTTCGGAAATCCAATTTTTCTTATTACGTGATTCAATTGTTGCTGAAAAATTCGATAGGATCAGATCCAATTGTCAAGAACGATTGTTGTTTCTATCTTCATTTGGTTGTTTTACTTTGATAATTATCTTTGTAGATTTCCATCAATTTATATTATTCTATAGAATCAAATATATACTTGGAATGACTTTTTTGTTTATTTAACGTTTGTTACATTTAATATTTCGTGTTATTTTCAACAACAATAACAAAACAAAAGAGGGGTCGTTTTCATTTTAAATGAATTAATGTGGAAATGGTTGAATTACACGACAGGCAGCCAGGATATGCGAACATGTTTTTCTATTTTATTTTTATTATAATTATTGTTAAGCTTCTATTTTCTTTTTTCCCTCATAATTTGAAAGCTTTTATGGAATCACTCGATGTTGGTTATTTTTCTTGAAACGAGCATTATTATTAATTCCTCGTTTCAAGTCACTTTAAAGCGATTGTCACTTTTTTTTTAAATTCCGCTTTTTACAAATTTTGTCGATTAAAAATCGTTCCACTAATTGAAATCGACTTTAATCCAATTTATTGATTTGAAATTAAACTTTTATTGGAATGGAAGCTCGAATAATGACGGTAACAATATTGGAAGTTGAAATAAAATATTAACAAATAGCTAATCAATAGTTCTCAATAATAGTTTTTATTCCAATGGTTAGTTAGTTGTAGTAGACATATATTTTTGATTTTTAGAACAATAATAATCCCTAGTCCATCATTCATCTATCAATAATTCCACAACGAAAATTTACAAATTTAAAATAACAAACTAGGAGTTTTATGGTTTGTTGTTTATTTATTTTGTTTTATAATAATTTCTAGTTTATTGTTATCTGTTGATACGTGAATCAATCATGTATAAAATTGAATTATTGCTAGTTTGTCGTTTTCGTGTTATTATTTTATATTTGTTATTGTTATTGCAGTTGATTTTCAATTGATTTATTTACATATTTCCATAAAAATTGCCTAGTATTATTATAATACTCAAATTGTCGATTTGCAGCAATAATTTTTATGTTAACAAATTCTACATTTTCTGTTTTTGAATGAGATTCGTTTGAATTATACAATTATAAAGATAGCTCGAGTGATTCGGAATCCGGATAAACGGGGGACTTTACTATGTTTTCAATTAACATGATTGAAAACGGTATGATTAGAATGACGAGAGGATTTACAAATGATTTGAATAAGAATACGAATTCGGGCATATTTCATGGAATTTTAGTACACCTCTAAAATTTTACTCCTTTTGAATAAATAATTTCTCTCAATTAAAAATTTATCGTTGAACTTTCTATTTATTCCCATATTTACATCATTATCCATCAATATACAAGGAGGATCCAAAAGTAATGATAATCAATTTCTAGCTACCTATCTATCCCACTTGTAATGAAAACTATTTGTTTTGCACTAAACTCATGAATTGGATAATATTCTTTTGATTCATTTCATTTTTAGTGTACCATCAAAATTTCGAATTATTAAACTATATCCTGACCTCAAAGAAGGTTTCGAATCACTGTTCTAAACAAAAAAAAAAATTTTACATGGAAAATTATATGATCAGAAACCGTAATTGATGATGAAATCAAAACTGAAGGCTTATTCACAATATAACTGCGTTATCAACGGATATCTCTGTTTTTTAGGTATGACCTTACCCTCATTAACAATTTTCCATTCATATTCAAATTGATAAAAACTTCACATTATAATAGAATATCCACAATCTTCAATCACAACGAATTCGATAAATAAAACGACAGAAAATCAAATTTGCATCATATTCATTCTTTTGTTAGTTAACCAGATTGATAATTGAGGCAAGACTAAGATAGATGTCGTATTTTTTTCTTTGCTTTAAACATTATTTTCATATCATCCATATACATATTTTTTTACGGATAAAATAACACTGATTGAATCATTTCTGATGATAACTCAATGGAAACAAAAGAAAAAGTTACAATAAAGAAGATCTCATTAATATAATTAAATTTGGTTCAATTGAAAAAAAATCAATTAAGTGAAAACTCGAGTTATAGCACAAATTAATAAAATTTCTTCATTATGACTTTCGACTATTTTCATGATAATTCCGGTTAGATTGGACAAGTTCTTTTCTCATAATCGATTTTATTTAATTAAAATTTGTCGATTCAAATCGTTATAGATTAATTTGAAAAAAAATGTAAATTTCCCATGTGATAATAAATATTTCATTATTATTTTGAGTTCATTGTTATCTTGGGATATTATTCCTATGATTATCACAATAACGTACCATACAATTGTAGCTTTCATTGTTTCATGATAATATTTTCAAGATATTGTACATCCTTCTGTATGGTTTCTAGATAATTAAATCAATTGTTTCCCTCATAATTCCCCCTTTTAGAAACGATTTAAATTCACATAATGACAAACATTACGTTAATTCTATTAATTAAACAGTTAATCATTTCTAACACAGTATCTTCACCTTCATCTTCTTCCACTCTAAGGTATAATAAGTATCATTATTATAGATTCAATTATTGTAACGAGATATTCTCATAAGACATAGATTTGGTTTGATTTACTAATATTATTTGAAGTTGATAATATCAATCAGAATAACACATTTTTGTGGTTGGTTTCATTTTATTTTCCGTTTGTTTGAATCTAACAATGAAAATTCATTGTCAAGATTCAAGAACAAAGATCAAAAGATCTATATCCCCATTTCTAAAGAATAAATACGACGAATATAAGAGTGCAAGCAAAACAAAAACAAAACAAAAAATTAAATAAATTCGTACAGGTGCTTCGAACATTTTTATTCTATGTCTACATAGTGAGACAAAAGAGAAATTGTGAGTAGATTTGGTATAAACAACAAGGCGATCTTTGTTTGTTATATAGTAACTATTTGTCACGACACGACATTATAAACACACAACTAAACGTGTATACTGTATATGTATATATGAACTCTATGTCGGAAGTGTTCGTTGAACATTATTTCACGTTTATATACCAACAATTCATATTTGTTTTGTTTTTCTTGTTTTGTTTTGTTTCTGTGTACTCATGAATGTAAATGTAGGTTGTAAGAACAAATTGAAAATAGAAAAAAAAAAACGGTATATATACAATGGAATATTTTCAATTTCTATTTAATGAATGTTATTGTTGTTGTTCTTGTTGGAGTATTATTGGTGGAGGAGGTGTGGGGAAAGGTGCCGTTATCATCAATATTTAAATTGTTTACATTACTGTATAGATTATTAATTTTCATTTCACTGAACAAATATTTCCATGTTGTTAATATTCGAATTTATATTTTCATTCATACGATTATTCTTAGTTTTCAATCCTTTTAATTGCATTTTCATATTTTCTTTCTAAAAATTATGTATAAATTTCAAATTATTATTATTTATTTATTTTATTTTGGTCGATGGTTGAATATTATTCTGATTCTATTAAATCCAATTTTTACCACGATGAGAATTTTTCGTTCTCTAGTCTTATCAATTTTCCTAAATTGAGCAGTTTGCTTATTTTCGAAATTTACTTTGTGGATTACTTGTATTCCCAGATCTAGCACGATTCTTCATTGACCAAATCTGAAGATATTTTCATGTTAACGAAATTGTGGTCTATCCTCGATCTAAATAAATAAAGAAAACTAAATGTTGAGAATTATCCAATTATCACGTATAATTGGATAGCTCGGTAAACTATTGCATGTTTCATGACAAGAAGTGGATAATTTTCGATCTATCAATAATCACAAAACTATTTCATGTTTTAATTATAAAGTTCATTATTGAATCAAACTTCTGGTATAATCATATTTTGATAATCACTATTGATTTCTCTACATCAATTTTCTTCCTCTATTCACTGGTAAATTGTTCTTAAGTTACTCTCCTTCATATTTCGAAAGCTAATTGATCTTACATATAGCAAGCTTCGTATAAAAATGGTGGAGGTGCCGGGCGAAGTAGTGTTGCCAATACTATTATTAATATCGTTGGAATTACTTTGGTCCAGCGGTGCAAATAAACAGACATTATCTATCTAATTATGGATTACTTTTTGATTCTGATCCTTCCACGAGAATTTAAAGTCTTAAAAGTTTACGATGCCTTATAGAGTGACTATTGTATCGGCTAAAATTCAATTGTTCATGTCTTGTTCAAACTTTCTAGCTCTATTCGTTAACTTTTTATTTGATACGTGAAAATTGTTGATGAGTCTAAGATAACTGGAAGTCTCCATTTATGTTTTCGTATTCTTTTCGATATCGCGATATAATAATACATATTTTCTGAAAAACTGATATTGAATTAACGTGTAAAAATGGTGCATGCGCCGGATTTGCTTCTTTGATAACAAAAATTGGTAATTTTCGCTATCAGTAACTACAATATTTGTGAATGCCTTCATTAATCATTGATTCTATTTTCTAGTATGAAGATTAGAATGTAATAAGCTATTTAATATTTAGAATAAAATGTTCTTCGAATCGATTTAGATACTTCAGATGTTTGATAATACGAATAAAGTCCTTTTCCGAAGCGTTATCAGACTTCATTTGTTTGATTCCTATGGGGAATTCGACATGCGCATTTAAATCGATATTTCTATTTTATCGAAAACAATATTAACATTATATAGATAAGTGAACTTTTTCCGTTGTTGTTTTCGTCGCTTTTTTCCTCATTATTCAAATTACTAGAAGAGAATCGACTTTCTTTTTTTGTAAATCATTAATCATCATCGACAATACACATATATAAATCAATAGTGTCTGGTTTTGTGGTCATAACCCAATTGAATTTTGGATTATAGTGACAAGTTGTTGATTATTTAAAGAATCAATTGTTAGAATTTGACCAATAAACTGTCCAGTCGACATTTCGCTGACAAAATCTGCCATATAGTTAGCTGTTGGTTAAATAGATTTGTTTTCGAAATTTGGCTCGACTATAGCAAGTTGAATTTGTTCAGTTATACCTCGATACACAAAACCAAACAAAATTTGGAGTAATTGATGAAATTCGTTTACAGTATACATTAATCAGTTGTCAGTTGAATATTGTTTCTATTGGATTGCCATGATGGCAATAAAATAATCACTAATTTGGGTATAGTCGTAATGCAGTCAAGCATTTATTTCGATGTAAAATAAATATATTTGATAATTTTTTATTTTCCAAATTATGATCATTGATGTATATTTTCGAGTGTGAATACGGGAAAGTGATAAAAACCATTTCTGCAGATAGTTGGAGAAACGGATTGAACAAATTTCGACGCAATGCAGTCTTAGCAGTAAAATCAATCAACAAATTTCCTTATATTTGGCCCTCATTGATAAGATATAAAAAACAACATGATCGCTTTTATATTGTTGTTATTATTATTGAGAGACATTTTGAGTTCATATTGTAATCACACTTAACAACACGAACTTCTATCAAACTGTCATTTATATTGGTTTTGGTAATTCGTTGATTAGATAGCGTGATCGACTTTTATTGAAATTAGAAAATCAAATTGAATATTGACAATCGGAAATAGAAAATTTATGAACATGAAATTTAGAAAAAAACAATAATAAATAATAACAATAATAATAATATAGGAACAAAAATTAAACAAATATAAAATCGATTATTTCATAAATGGAAACGTGTTTGTGAGTTTTCCGTTTACAATTCGGATGTATTCTCCAATTTTTTTTTTTTTGATAGACAGGCATCTAATCTATGTTTTGACAGAATATTGAAATAGTCGTGTTGAATATTGAAATAATATAACATAGAAATTGGACATTAACATCAAGCTATTGAACTGTTTAATATTACTATTGTATTGTGTTGATGTCGTTGGTTCTCATTCAAAGGATATATATTCGTATATAATAATAACGGGTAGATGGGATACCAGATGCATAATGTACAATGTCAATGAGAAAGTCGAATCAATACAATAGAAAGAGCGCCCTTTAAAATACTATAAATCTATTTCAATATTAACTAATTACTTCTAGTACTCTAATCAAATCAAATCATAGAATATTTGGGACCTCTGGAAATATTTTATTTAAATATTTATCCATTATTATTCTGTTTATTTTATGGTGTGAAAATGGTGGAAATTCCTGGTGGAAAATATATTTTATAAATAGATCTGTATATTATTAGAATCTAGAATGTTTGGAGAGAGGACAAAGTCAGAATTCTCATTTGTAGACATCCAAATTTACAAAACAATATTTCTCAATTTCATTAGAGATGTAGCTATGGTCTTTAGAAAAATCTCCGTTGATGTTAAATTTGTGGAATTTTATAGTTGGTTACCATAATTTTTTCGATTGCATCAAATTCTAATTATTGAATAATACGATTCTCTCCACAAGCTCGAACAAATTTCCTCCGTATTTCTATTTCTCTCTTGGAATTTCGAAAGTAAAATTTTCATGTTCAACTTTCTAATCTTCTCCGTTAAGAGACAACTAAATTCTCTGTGAAACTTCCGAAACTTCGTCAAGCTGTAGCTCAACAACGAGTTTGCCCTATTTATAATCCAATTCATCAATAAAACGTATACCCTTACATTTTATAGAATATTCCGATATTTATAGTATAAAATCACCAAATTGTTCGAGAAAAGTTTCAATAATGTATAAAGAAGAAATTAAAAAAATTAAAAATATAAAACTGTCTCATCTCAATAATTCTTATGATAGAATTGTACTTATTGGTCTGCTCGCTCGTCAACGCTTAACTCATGGCTATAAGCAGATATTGCTCTACCGTATCTTTACTGGCGACAAAAAATAATGTCTTTACATTGAAATGGAGCAGGGCAAGGAATGACTTAGGCCTATAATAATAAAGTGACAACGCGCGTGAAATAAGCTCTTCGTTTGTTTGAAACAGAGTTGTTCGTATGGGAGGAAGTATTCGTTATAAATTGATAAAACCAAATGATCACACGAAGTTCTAGAGTCAATAAATAAATCGATACAATACAGTTATTCAAAAGGCAAGACCTAATCGAACGTTCTTTTGCTGCACGAAAACGCCTATCCTCATATCGTCAATAGGATGATGCGACTAGGGATTGATTATTCATCACATTACAAATTGCTTGAGCTTAGCCACACGGTCAACGTGGAACTCTTCAATCAACAGATAGAGCGACTCAATACGTTTATTCAAGAGACAATATCTAATAGGGAGCATGGAGTTCTTCTGCCGTACGGGAACATTTGCCCACATATTCAAATGCATTAATAGTAAGTGGTGTTACATCCACCTTACTCTCCCGATTTAGTAAAAAAGAATCTAGAGCTTAATTTGAGGAGCTTTTCGAGTCGAGACCGGTGTCTAATACAATAAGGAAGAGTGTATTTTTGATTAATTAGTTGTTAATTATTATTAAAAGAAGAAAATTGGACAATGGCGGGAACCTTCATATCCCTCAATATTATCTAGCATCTAATCGATCATTTGATATTTCAGATTGAGCAATCATGACCATATTGAAAAAATAACACAATTAATGAGTCGTGCTTATTTATTAATTTTTTTAGGAAATTTCTCAAGTTTCAATCTTCTACTTATAATAATTTGAATCATCGATTATAGCATTATAGTTATATTCAAGGTGCGAATTTGATAGGAGTGTTTATCGATAAGACAGAACTCATATATTATGCTGGATAACAATCACCTAATCGACCCTATCGAAATTCAAACCAACTGTATTATCATTTATCTCAAAATAGCATAATTCTTTATATTCGTCTATTTACAATTTTATCTCTTCTATCTGTTAAGTGCAATTATATCAAACGAACACTATTTCAAATTGACTAATATTTCATTTAATTAAAAAAATATATATTCTTTAGTCTTTAGTATTATAATTCGCATTGTTCTCATAAATATTACCATAAATTTTAATGTTAGGCAACTATACCTGAAAGTATCTAAAATGTTAGACGATAATTATAATGTAATGAGGCCAAATAGTGTTAAATTGAACCCACAAAATTCCAGAGATAATATTATTTTGAATGTTTGTATTATAAGAGATAAAGGGTCGAATTTTAACAAAATTTACTTATGAACTCAAAATAGCAATATAATTTTCCGAAAACAAACTAGAATAATCCTTGATAATATTCGGGGATATTTTATTGTGTGATATGATTTAAATTCAACATTTACAATGCTAATACGATGAAATACCATAGTTTTGTTATTTATCTCCTTTTTTTGTTTGTTTGATGATCATAGTATTTGTTCGTAATGGGACTGTTGTTTTGATGGTTTGATCTTCGAAGTTTATAGAAATATCGGGGTGAATTTGATTGTAATACCTACTTTACTATTACAAATATCGTAAATAATAATGATTAATTTGTATTTATCGGTTGATTTCATATTCCGAGAATGAATATGAATAGAAAATGGTTCGACCATCGTCAAAAATATCGATTGTAAAATTATTGTACGTTTTCGATTCTTTCTATATACATACATAATGTATATATTGCATCTGTATTCTAGTTAGATTTAACATGTAAAAATGGCATGTATCCAGACTGTCGGACACGTATTTGTTCGTGGTTTTCATATCACATTTGGATTTGCTCGTTGCTGCTGTTGTTGTTGTTGTTACGTGGTGGTTACGTGTTTCGATAAATATTAAAATTCAATGTCCAACGAATCATTTGCATAAACCAAACTCATTTTTAACATCATTCAAAACACTAATTACCAAAAATGTTTGAAGCTTCTACTATATTACTATACTTATGATAATAATAATTGAGAAACTAACACGACATTATCAAAAAATATGATGGAATAAATTTTATTATAAATTTCTTTGTTGTTTATATATATATTTTTTTTTTGATGCGACAAACTCTCTACATCATTACAAATTGATGGTTCTATTTGTTTTTGTTTGGTGCAATAACATTGCACTTTACATATTAGTTTAATGGATATTTTCAAATACGAGTAATAAGAGTACATTCAATTTTTCTATGTTAACATTGAACAAATATGGTATATATACAAAGTGTTCCAGTTAAAATTATACTTTATCTATTAATTGAAAGAGTTTTGTTTAGTAAAGTGTGAATTTTAAAATGTGGATAATTGTAGATTGGAAATCTCTTGTTTGACTTTCCAATTGGTTCATAGTTTTTTTTTTTATAGACATGAATGTAAAATTGTTATTATAAGACACATTGATTGCGTTAAAATCCTGTCCATTTCTCATTTTTTCCAGAAAAATAACTACAAATATGACAATGATAGAATACAATGCGAAAAAAACAACTCAACAAAAACCGACAAATTCCTATGAAATTCTAGAAATTCTAATATTTGGCTCACGATTTTCCAGCTAATTACGAAAATAGGAATTTTTAATTGCCTTTCCTCAGTTTCTCAATATTCTGGAATATTTCAGCAAGTTTTACGAGAAGCTCTAGAATTAAATTGAAATTATTTGAGTATTCGCATAAAGTGATTCGTAATTTGTGACTCTCTCACATAATTTTTTGCAACTTTTAAAAAAAAATTTGGGGGAATTTTAACATTTATTGTTAGTTAGTATATTGCCCACGACCTTTTTCCGTCCCTCAATTTAACCCCATTAAGGGCTGATTTTCCAGAAACGATAACTACAATTTCTTAATGAATATTTAATTTCTTTATTTATATCTGTAGCCTCAAGTAGTTTGAAGAATTAACAAAACGAAATTAATTAAAACAAAGTACATATAGAGACATATAATTGCGATTCAAAAACAACAATCACACAAAAAGATCCGATTAAGGGAATGATTAAAAGTGACCATACTGCTTGTGTCCGCACTGCTTACCCAGCAGTTCCCAAATCCCGCTATGCGCTATCTTAGCATTTGCAAAGCACTATACTCGCATTCGCCTGCGTGCACCATAAATATGTTGCTAGAATATTTCTTCAAAAATAAATAACAAAAACGGTTACGTTTATCAAAATTCCTAAAATCACTTCTTAGAGTTGTTCACACAATAGAAATAAGCTCTATACCAAAATTTATATCCATTGTCTTTGATAACACCCTGTTAACG